>VDFB02294321.1:0-115101 GCA_007258455.2 Sequoia sempervirens | reverse complement strand
CTTATTTGATGGTTATGAGTCCGTACAAATGGAATCAATTGCAAAATATTTGTTTCTTAACAGTTATTTGTTTCCCCAAAGGTTTAGAGTCTGTGTGGTGTTTGAAGGTATCTTTTGCATTTTGGGCTAATTGATGAGTAGCCTTTTCAAGGGTGAATGTATAGGAAGTCAATGTTGGTCCAAAGGAGTCTATGTTGTTTCTCATATATGTTGTGTAACTTGGATATGGGTGTTTGAATCAATCATGTGTTGGTCTGGTGTTTTGGAAAATTGCTTGCATCTGACAACTTTTCCCTCAACTAAAAACTTGCCACCACGGGAAAACGCCTCCGAGATAGCAAAAACTGAGAGAACTTATTGTAGATGGTCCCAACACGATCCCATAGCCTCAGACAAAGATTCTGTAAGCCGGTCTCCAATAAATAGCCCTTCAAATATTTATGTCTTTTAGCACTTTGGACTCTTAAGGGAAATCGTCAGTCCAATGTAGCTCAGAGTGATTCGGCGTATTTGGTTGCAAAAGAGGACTATCCCTAGTGTAAATTTACCCATTCATACGTGTTGGAATAGTCCATTTGGTCGTACGATTTGCGGAATGAAAGTTGCACCACTTTGCAACTTTACACTGCTTGCATCTAGCAACTTTTCCCTCCACTAAACAGTCATCACCACAGGAAAACGCCTCTGAGATAGCAAAAACTGAGAGAGGTTTTTGTAGATGGTCCTAACATGATCCCATAGCCTCAGAAAAATATTTTTTAAGCCTCATGGTCTCCGAGAAATATCCCTTCAAAGATTGTTGTCTTTTAGCACTTTGGACTCTTCAGGGAAATCGTCGGTCCAATGTAGCTCGGAGTGATTCGGTGTATTTGGTTGCAAAAGAGGACCATCCCTAACATAAACGTACCCATCTGGACATGTTGGAACAGTCTGTTTGGTCGTATGAGTTGTGGAATGAAAGTTGTACCACTTTGCAACTTTACATTGCTTGCATCTGGCAACTTTTCCCTCCACTGAAAAGTCATCACCATAGGAAAATGCCTCTGAGATAGCAAAAATAGAGAGAGGTTTTTGTAGATGGTCCCAACACAATCCCATATCCTCATACAGAGATTTTGTAAGCCTCACGGTCTCCTAGAAATAGCCCTTCAAAGATTGTTGTCTTTTAGCACTTTGGACTCTTCAGGGAAATCGTCGATCCAATGTAGCTCGGAGTGATTCGATATATTTGGGTGCAAAAGATGACCATCCCTAGCGTAAACGTACCCATCCGGACGTGTTGGAACAGTCTGTTTGGTCGTATGAGTTGCGGAATAGAAAGTTGCACCACTTTGCAACACCTTTGCCATCGGCAACTTTTCCCTCCATGAAAGTCATCACCCACGGAAGCATCTCTGAGACACCAAAGCAGAGGTTTTGTAGATGGTCTAACAGTCCCATAGCCTCGAGAAAGAGGTTTGTAAACATCCACGGTCTCAATATCCCTTCAAAGATTGTTGTCTTTTAGCACTTTGGACTCATAAGAAACTAGTGCTGACATTGATTAACTTCTTCACAAACTTGGTTTGAAGTAATTTCATTCTTTTTGTGCATTTAAAATGGATTTTTAAGCCTTCCACCCTAAAAGTGACCTCTAAATAACTTCAAACACCTTAACGCCTCATTCTTATTCATTTTTTTTCCAAACAAGCATTTTCATTCCAAGAGGCTGAGCTTTCATTTTTGCTTGTTGGATTGAAAGCGGACCATGACACAAATTTCTTTTTTCAAAAATTGTTTAGCATCATTGAACTAAGAATTTATCACACATCTGCATACAAAATAACGTTTGAGACTGCAAGAAGACATCAAAATGGCTAGTGTACTAAAAAAATTCTTATGATTTTTGAAGAATGTTGATAACTCTACTCAGTTGTCTTCTTTTTTCAATATCATACAAATTCTTATGATTTTGAAGAATTTTGATTTATGATTTTTGAATAATGTTGATAACTCTACTTAGTTCTCTTCTCTCATGTGGAGAGTTAGAATTGCTTGGCCATGCCTTTGCATCATTAGGGAAGCTTTGCTCTTTTTGACAATGTCAAAAGCATGGCTGCATACAAATTAGGAAAAAGACCTTTCCTTTTAGATTAGCAATGCATGGAAGATTCAAAAATTATCCTTGATATTACAAAAGGTATGTGTTTATACACTTCAAACGTGCAATCACCCTTTGGTTCTTTCAAAGAAAAATCTTCCTATGCCATTGTTACACTGCACAAGTAAACGAGATTTTGTATTGTGGACCTATATTAAGCTACCACTCTCAAGACCAATGTGACAATGATACAAAATATTGTTTGAGACTGAAAGAAGACATCAAAATGGCTAGTAAACTAAAAAAATTCTTATGATTTCTGAAGAATGCTGATAATTCTACTCAGTTGGTTTCTTTTTTCAATATCATACAAATTGAACATTGGCATCAATAGACTCTGTATATCATAGAATTCCATGCCAAGTTAGGTTTTAATCATAAAACAAGGACACATGTATGTATTTTATACTTAAACCAATGACAACTCAAACGAACTTAGAGTTCAACCAGTTCCAAGAAAGAATTCATAATTTAAAGAAACCATGCAATATATGGTTTGTGTGTGACTTCTCAATTTCTTGGTGGCCTTGGTTTTCTTCTTGAATCTGCTACTCTCTCTAGTGATGCTCTCCCTCTCTATCCTAGAGGGAGAAACAAAATCTCCTGCATCCACCTCATCAAGCCAACAAGGTAGCTAGTTTGATTATATAAAGAAAATATTAACATAAACCAATAATATACAAAGTATAACATTCCTTTTCATTTATATGCAAACCAAGTTCCATATTAATTTTAAACAAACCATATCAACTGATATAACACTAATTCATCAACATATTCTAATTGTTCAAAAATTTAGGTTCTTAAGATCATAATCAAAATGCAAAGCTAAATATATCATTGTCTAGAGGGCTCAATAAATGGGATGTGACATATCCCCCCCTTAAGATCATTATCCCTTATGATTTATTCCAACTTTAAATAATTTATAATAAATTTTGTCTTTCTAACAAAGCGTTTAATTAAACAAATGAGGAAATCTATGATAAAAATATTCATAGTCCCCCTAGGTGACACTATCCTCAGAATATTGGTCCCACTAGACCTTACATTGAGCAATTTCTTTGTCGCACAAGTGGGTCTTGTGAACCTCAAGTAATTTGAGAGGCTCAATTGTGATCACTCCTAGATCCTAATCTTGAATATTATTCCAATCAAGAATATGGTTAATGCCAAAACACATTTTTTTAAATAAGACATGGAAAAATTCATGCATATGAGAAAGAGTTGGTGGTAGAGCTATTTTGTAGGAAACCAGGTTAATAACTTCTAAAACTTTGAAAGAACCCACGTATCTAGGTGCTAACTTAGTATACTTTCCAAATTCTCTCAAGCTCTTATGAGGTTTAACTCCTAAGAGTACTTTATCTCCTACCAAGAATACAATCTATGAGGTGTGACCTTCTCTAGTTTCTCCATGGAATCATTCATAAATAAATTGTCTTTAATTTATATATTGTTGCATTTAGAATTCTGAAAATGCCCTTAAGTTTCTTTGTTTGTGCAAGTTGTTAATGATATTTTTTTATACCTTTATTCTATCATTTTACACCCAAGTGTCTTATTTCATATATGCATGGAATTCATATTTCTTTCCCCTTAAGTTTCTTTGTTTGTGCAAGTTGTTAATGATATTTTTTTATACCTTTATTCTATCATTTTACACCCAAGTGTCTTATTTCATATATGCATGGAATTCATATTTCTTTCCCACATCATAGGAACCACAACTTGGATTCAATCTTGTATGTTATCTAAATAATTTAAAATTTTATGCAAGTCACCTCAAACTATCTTTAAACACACCTATTTATGCTACCATTATGCAAGTATATATAGACATGAAGAAAATTATGTTAGAAATACATATTTAATTTTATAGTGACTTGAGAGTAAATAGAAAAATAATGTTATACATTTAAGCTTTTATTTAATATATAATAGAGAATGATAACATATCCAAATGTTAAAATTTACATAGTCTTTTGAAAACGAGTTTATATCTTTCATCCCTTAAATATACTATCAAGTCTTCTATCTTTTATATGATTAGGATCTCAACATACACAAAATGGAGTTCAAGTTAACATGCATAAGTTGGGGTACAAGTTGAGCCTGATTTAGATACTAGAGTAGAGGAGGCCCAACCACACATAGTTGATGTCAACGAGGAGGCCCAACCACACATAGTTGATGTCAACGAGGAGGCCCAACCAAAATTTGATGTTAGAGATGGGTCGAGATTGCTTCCTTCTATATATATGTTATGAGCTATTAATCAGTTATGATTAATCAGTTATAGAATTCCATATCAAGCTACCGATTATGAAAAGTTTCCTCAAAGAAATGTGGTCTCATAGAATTCCATGGCAAGCTAATGCAATTGATAGCTGCTCCTAGTTATTAGTTATGTAATGTGAATTAATTTCATAACTGCTTAGGTTGACTTTGTAAAAACTATATTGTTATTGAAATTTTTTCATCTATCAGCATCTAGTTGTTACTTATGCAATGTGAAGTAATGCTTTGAGTTTGAAAGATGTGCAATGCAATGTAATCAGCAATATGAATACAAACTACATAATATTTAACCATTCCTTTTATGCTATTGTACATTGATATTTAACCATTGCTCACTTGATTAAATTTTCAAAGAGTTTAATCATGCACATGAGGAAGAAATTAAATTTGATTGTCAACTTCTATTTATCAAATTATCCAATAATCTTGAGTGTATCTCCATATACAAAAATGGCATCAACGCCAACTCAAACAAAGTTTTACAAAATGTGGCATATGCCATCTCGATGTCTATTCAAAATTTACATGCCAAAATGTCTATCTCATCCTAAACTACTAGTGGATCATCAAAATGGAGCCTCTTTGTAGCACTTGTTGGCTCTGAAGGTAGCTGCACAAGAAAAATTCAAACCACAATTGAGATTAGTTATACTATATGATTTAAAATCGAATAATTAACATCGAAATCAATATACATTGAATTATAATTGAACTCTAAAATTGTAATCTTGATTACCTGAAATATCTGTCTCTTCAAAGGGTCAGGAGTCCTAGAATATTCCCCTCTCAAAGAACCGACCAAACCAACTTTTGTAATGTCAATCTATATATGTGAACAAAAACATAAAATTGATCCAAGTTAGCATACAATTGTCAGTAATAGGAACATATAAATACCAAACACAATAAAATAAACACATACCTCTTTAGGCTGATCTTTTTCTTTATCTCCTATAGGTGTTTCGACACCTCCTCCTTGAGGTGTTTCAACACCTACTCCTTCAAGTGTTCCAATATGTACTCCTTCAGGCGTTGTGGCACTTGTCAACAATGATGTATAGCTCACAACTTCCTGTACATAAAAATGACAAGTACATATGAAACTACCAATCTATATTGATATATGTATAATCGATCTTAAAAATCTTAATTCAATTGAATTTGAGTTCAATTACCTTCCCCTTGTCTAACATTGCACTTCCATAATCTGGACAAGGCTGCACCTTGCTTGCACTTGTCAACAATGACGTATAGCTCATAACTGCCTGTACATAAAAATGACAAGTACATATGAAACTACCAATCTATGTCGATGTATGTATAATCAATATAAGATCTTAAAATTCTTAATTCAATCGAATTTGAGTTCAATTACCTTCCCCTTATCTAACATTGCACTTTCATAATCTGGACAAGGTTGCACCTCACTCACACTAGGTATTTCCTACAAGAGGAAAATAAGATAAACATATAAGTTATTATATAATTTCATTTATGACAATTCAAATGACAAGCAAGTATATAATAAAAAAATGTAAACGAGTGAGTGCGAAAATATATATTGTGTGCGTGTCGAGGCCAAATGAAATGGCCCTAAGGGTGCTATCAGTCACCTGTGCGAGCTCCTCCTCAGACATCAACTGTTAAATAGACCATGTAAATAAATATTAGTACATTATACTATGTCTTATTAATATTCATTTTAAAACAAATGCAAGTTATGAATTTACAACTTAAATCTTACCTGTGTCACTATTCCAATGTCCCCCTCTCTAGCAGGAGAGGACTTTGTAGGGTGCACTCCATTCCCCTAAGTCTGATCTATAATGTCCACATTATGGAGGTCATAATCAGAAGTGTCTAAGGGATGCTCTATGAGCTGTCCAAGAGGACCCAAGCATATCTGGAGGCACATGGAGCAAGTATGTGGCACACAAATATGTGGACTTGATGAGGATGACGCAGCAGCACTCGAACCATCGCCAACATCACCAAAATGTGGCTAAGCTATTGTAGAAGCATGCGAAACCAAAAGGCCACTCAAAGAGTGAATAGCCTGGATAGTTTGTGTGGCCGCATCCTGCATAATATCTAGATGATATACTGGAGGTGGCAAAGGAAAGGGAGGAGGGGGAACATATGGGCACGAGACTACTCTAACTGCCCCTGGTCTATCCTAGAGCATACCTCCACCAACGCCTTGGAAGGGTTTAATGTCAAAGTAATTGACATGATGCCCTAACACAAACTCAACATATAATTTTTTAATAAAGTAAAATGGTATATCACAATTGTTGTTCAATGGTTTATCAAAAACCATACACCAACGATCCCAAAAGTTATCTACAATGTCCCTATGCATGCACCATTTTATAGAAGGTTCTGGTTTATTAACATTAACTGGCAAACCAGTGCGGGGGTTAACAAATAAAGAAGCTATTTGGGCTTTGGTTATTCTGAGATCTTTCACATCATCATAAGACAATCCACATGCATAATATTCCCTCATGTCTTCTCTCCACGAATGAAAGGCATTATGTTGGGTGGAGAGGGTTTCTATATTTTTAATTATATCCTTCAATGTGTTTGACATCTCGAATAATCGAGGGATTCTCTTATAAACTTTAGAAATTCCCTTTAATTGCTGCAATTTTTCACCAATTAATTCTTCAATTGATGGCTGCGGAGGTGGTGGAGCATTTGGTATTTGTGCATTTTCATTCTCAGCTGGTGGATCATTTGGAATTTGTGCATTTTCATTTTTAGCAACCATAATGCCTGATTAAAGTTAAAAACTAATTAATCTAATTGAAAATAAATGAAAATATTGTAAAAATACCCTAGTTTAAAAAAAAACCAAAAAAAACCCTACTTTTTAACAAAAATCTATAAAATTCTCTAATTTTTAATACAAATACATAAACAACACTATTTTTAAATCAAAATCCATTCTAAACTCAAAATTTTCATAAAAATTCAATCACAACCCTATTTTGAAAAAAAGTTCATAAAAAACTAACTGAAATTATACAAATCTAATTCAAAATTCGATCAGAGAAAAGGAAAATCTAAAATCTAACCTTTTCAAAACGAATATCGGATAAATCAGATATCGGATATGTGGAGAACCTCCTCACTATGCGTCGCTGCCTGTTTATGAATGCCAAATGATTTTAACAAGCCCGATTTTTTTTATATGTGTTTGCTTCAAATCGGATATTCGATTTGGAGATCTTGGTTTGGTTTTTGCTTTGGAAGTGTGTACAGACACCCAAGCCACAAAAAAGTCAACTCGACATTTCCGCATTTTTGGGTCGATGAAAAACGTAATTTTTTCTCCATTGCCACTTTTTGGCCCATCATGATCTTGCACATACCCATATGGTCTGAAGACCATAGGGGGAGAGAGAATCTTAGGTGTTGAAAGAGAGAAGATGAAGTGTAAGATTTGTTCTTGTCAAGGGGAGTACTACTTATTGTAGTATTACTATTGGTTGCTTTTTTTTATGGTTTTTCAAAAAAAGGTGTTGCCATCAATGACAAAGGGGGAGATTATTGAAAGTTTGGAGATGTTGGAAGCTTGAGTTGTTTGTGAGTTTCTTGGGTGTTGTTATTGATATCAACCCCTTGTATGAAGAAAGTGTTGGAATGTTATTGGTGTTGATAATATCAACACTTAGCATTGGAGTTGTTGGAAGTTTGGAGTATATGAAGAAAGTGTTGGAATGTTGTTGGTGTTGATGATGTCAACCCTTAGCATTAGAGTTGTTGGAAGTATGAATTTTTTCGTATTAATACCAACACAATGTTGTTGGTGTTGTCATTGATGTCCTACTTCAGTATAGTTGCAAATTTTTTTGTTCTAACTTGTGGTTAGGTAAAATATTCTTGTATTTGGAAAGTTTTGCATGTTGTAAATGATGTAGACGTGTTGTAGAGATGTTAGTAATGTTGCTAATGAAGTTAGTTCACTTGGTTTCCAAGTACTTTTGAGAAAATTTGAATAAAAGAGAGTTCAGTGTGAAAGAGTGGTGTTCAATGTGTTGCTTTGTCTTTCTTCATGCTTGAAGATATGCCCATGTGGTTTGGACATGACAATCAAAGGTATTTAGAGGTGTCATATCTAGAGTTTCAATTTTTGGGTCATATTGCAGTGGAAGATGTGTTTGATAGTTTGTCTGTCTAGTAGAACAAGGTGTCTAGGAGAAATGAAATTGCTTTTCATTTCTCCACAGTGAAGGTTTTGGTGCTACAGATCTAGGAACATGCTTATATTGAGTATAGCTACCTTTCCTTGAAGTTTCAAGTTCTTTGGTGCTCTGCAAAGTTGTTTGGTGTGTTTGATGTTTGTGCTAGTATGTTTGGTTACATAGAATGAAGGTGTTCTTAAGTTCCAGGTGGTTGTAGTAGTAAATGTTTTGATGGTGTTGGATTATTTTTATGTGGTGTATGGATGTTGTGGAGTATTGTTGTGTGGTCTGCAAGATGTTTTTGGACCTTCAGAGGTGTGTTTGGTGTTGCTTGTTAGTGTTAGTGTAGGTTTGGACAACCTAGCATGCTAGCACTAATTGTGGAGGATAATTGTTGGTTGAGGAAGTTTTGAGAAGCATGTTGGTGTAGATTTTGTTCCAATTAAGTAGTGGTGTGGTTTTGCTTCACTTATTTATATTGTGGAAGTGTTTTGTGCTGACCTATTTGGTGTTGCACGATTGAGGTGTATACATTTCCTTAAGGCCAACCTAATTGAGAATGTTTTAGGTCACAAAGGGTATAAATGTAAGAAGAATTGTTGCTTGGATTAAGAGTAGAGTTTGTGTGATGTGAAATATGTGAAAGTGATCAAGTGTGATGATCTGTGTGTGAGCCTTAATTCCTATGAATTCCTAATGTAGTTAGCAAGTGTCTACATTTCAATCTGTTTGATTAGTTGTTTGTGCTTCAGTGGATGTGTACCTTTGACATATGATAGATACATTATTAGTAATTCAAATTGGTAGTGAGCCACCCCTTCTTCTATTCTTCTTTCTTTTGGACAATGAGTCCTTTGGCAATGATCCATCGACAATGAGCCTTTCTTTATATTTTTGGGAAGTGAGCCTTGGTAGTGAGACTTATTGTATTCAGTGTTGCAATTCATATATTAGTGAGATAATCCTCATTGTGGTTTTTTCCTACTTGGTTTTTCCACGTAAATATAGTTTTCTTATGTGTTTGGATGTGTTTGCATTACTATTTTATATGTTTACATTTTATTAATGCATGTTAAGGGTTTAATGGTAGATAAGGGTTTAACGGATAATATAGATCTAAATGTTAATGAGGGTTCCTAGTTTTTTAAAAGTATACAACTAATTCACCCCCTCTCCCTCTCAGTTTTCTTGTGCATCTAATAGATATGTGTACGACTCCAATTCTTTCCACTCTAGAATTCACCAAGAATTTTATTTTGGAATGTGAAGGTTTAGGAAATGGTAAGGGGGTGGTTCTGATGTAGGAGATCCAGCCCATTTCTTTGATATTCATCAATTAAAGGGTAAGAATCAACCCAAACCTATTTATGAGAAGGAAATGTTAGCTATTATGTAGGCCTTATCTAATGGGTAGACACTCCAAGGTTAAGATAGATCATGATAACCTAAAATATTTTTTGGAACAAAGATTATCTTCTGAAGAGCAACAAAAATAGGTCACTAAGATGTTGGGATATGACTTTGAGATTGTATATAAGTGTAGACACTTAAAAATTTCCTAAATGATATACACACTTGAATCTGATATATTAACACCGTTTCATCCTAAAATCCATCCTTTTTTTGCTTGTTTAATTAAATAAGCCTAATTATTTAATTAAATGCCTCATCTTCACCTATTAATCTAATTGACCTAATTGGGTTAATTCACCCCCTCTTGCACTAAAATTTCACCATGTTTAATTAAATAATGTAAATTATTTAGTTTAAACCCTAAGTCCTCTTATTTAATTAAATAATCCTATTTACTATTTAATTAAATATCATGTTTCATCCCCCTTTTCATTAAATCAATTATTTAATGAATATCATATTTTTCCTCATCTTGAACATTCAAATTTAGTTTTAATTAATAAATTTATTAATTATCCTCATCCTCCCACTTGCAAAGGAATATTCTTGGAATATTCCTCCTTTGCACATTCCTCCAAAAGAGAATATTCCTATGGAATATCCTCTGTTGTGCACTCATTCCTCAAAAATATCTCTTAACCTCTTCCTAATTCTTAGGAAGTGTGTTTGTTGAAAGCTAATTTGGACCATTAATTAAATTATTTGATCCTTGTCAACTTTCAACTCTAACCATGGATTGGAATCCTCAATCCATGTTTCATCTTCCTTTCATTGTTGACCATTGATTGATCTTTTCAATATAGGCCCTTGTTTTTTCATTTGCTTTCCTATAAATAGATCATTGTTTGGAGACAAATGGATCCATCTTTTGATAGCAAAGTCATGTTGTTGAAACTCTCACTTAGCTTGCACCCATATTGGCACTTTTATATTAGATTAATTTCATCCATTTAGCTTAAGCATCCTTTAATGGCTTCCATGGTAACCTAGCTTGCATCCATTTTAGCATATTTTGGAATCTATGGCTTACATATTTGAATTTTGTTTACATTTAGTATGGATTGCATCCTTTTTATCAATCATCTTAGCATATAACATTTTAAATCTAGTTTTGCATCATGCTTCACACACATCTCATTGATTTCATCAGTTTTCTTCAATAAAATTGATTGGAACAAAGCTCGTATTATCCAAGGGATTTGGAAAGGGTTTCCATTCCACATCAATGTGACACCACTCCCCCAATAGGATAAAATTTGAATTCTTAGAGTAGGATTTTGGTGTGCTTTCATGTTTATATCATGCTAGTTTAATTGCTTCCTAGTTTTGATGAATTTCAAATATCTTATTGGGATCAATGCTTAGGGAGTTAAATAGACTTTAAATTCATTTGGATCTAGTTTATTTAGTTCGCACTATGACATTGGTCACAATAAGAAAGGGAACAAAAAATTTGTGGCACATTCACTTTCTACAAAGCATGAGAAGGACAAATCTTTATTACAAACAAATTGGGTAGTAGAAGCCAAAGAAAAGTGTTAGAATGATGTTGCTACAAGTAATCTAGCTCAATAATTTCATGTGTGCAAGATCTCATTAATTCTAGTTATATCTAGACCCAAAATCAAATAGAAATTTTGAATAAGTCCATAGTGAAGCCGAATCAAAACATATAAATTTACACCAACCCAATTCCATCATATTCAACTAATTTTATTAGGGTTTTGTTAGGTCTCAAAAATGTTTCTCCACTTCCTAGAGAAAAAATTAACTCATGAGGCCAAGGTTGTGATCATGCAAGTGAAATCAGCTCATCAACAGATTATGGAGGGTTAATGGCCAACTCTATGAGAGTGGGTTATATCTCCTATAGTTTGAGCTCGACTTAGACTTGGGAGGGAATTCCTAGGGGTATACCTGAAGAAGTATCAAACTCACATAAAATATATAATCAATAAACAACTACAACCAAACCCAACTTGATGTCTTGGTCCTAAAGGCTATCACTAGACCAAGAACAATTGGTTGTACATGACCCTTGTATAGTTGATGTGACTACTCACACATAACCCACATGAAATATGTCTATTTAATGCTCACTTGAGAATGATTCCCTGGTTATATCAACAATCATGGGTGCATGGAAAGGACCACCTAAACTAAACTATCAAGAATAAAAAAAAATTGTTTGATGATGTGAGATTTGAGTATGGTCCTAGACCAATGCCTATATATTGGGTAATAGGGTCACAACACTAAAAAGAGAACAAACAAGTAAAGAAGAACATGTATATCTTCATTTAAATACACCAATGAATATGAAATCTTGGCCAAAGCATACTTAATCATCTAGAAACAACTGTATATATCCATACATAAAGTGAGAAATATCATTACAAACCTTGCAATGTTTTCAGAATATTGTCACATTCATATAAATCAACTTTACATTTATGCAAGGAAATGTGGCAAGGTAAAATCCCTATATGCAACTAAGAAGCCTTCCTAAATACATAAAAAACTACCATGAAGACATTCTATGAGAAAATCTCATTACAATATCATTTCTCTTCTATTCTATAGGTTAATAATCCCTTTGTAAACTAGACTATAGCGTGAATGGATTCCCTGCAATATTTCTTGGCATTGGAGACCACACCATGACCAACATCCTCAAAATGACAAAAAAACTAGTCATATATAATCCTAGGAACCAAAACCTAACCTAACAATGCCTTCAAAATCTATGGAAAGGAAGAAATTCTACCTAAAATAAGAGCTCCAAATTTGAAATATGAGTTATGCATTAACTTTTGGTAGCTAGGTGATTGGCACCATGAATGCTAGTAGATGAAATAAAATTCATGTGTTTAATTCTTGCCACACAAATGCATTCATGAGGTCACCAAGTAGACAATGATCATTGGAATATTGCATTAATGACATCTAACTTGGTAGAGAAGTAGGCGAGATACAGTTGTAGAGAAATATAATGAAAATCCAAACAATTAGGTGACTTTGGAGCCATCTACACATTGGAATGAAGTTTTACATCCCTCAAGGATCCTTCTAAAACTATTGTGAAACATGCCATGTCATCCAAAATAAGTTTTGTTCACTTACATACTCCCACATCTTCTCCTTTTCTTCTTTTTGGATTTTTTGGAAGGTAAGCTCCTTACTAGGTGTGCAAAAATGGTCTTGATCTAGCTCCACCAAAAGTTCAAACCCTTAGCAAACATATTTGGATGTCATAAAAATCCCTACAAAATCACTTATGTGTAAAATCAACCTCTATTAGGCACAACTATGAATCTAACACCCATTGAGATGAAATGAGAAGTTAACACCCATTAGGTCCTTGTGGGAAATTCATTGGCAAATGAACTTCACAAAATTTGGACAAACAACTAGTTCACATGAAAATACCCACAAAACACCCATTTCTCCAAATTTTGGTTTTGTAAAACTTTGACCCTCATTAGGTCCATGCGAAAACTTTACTTGCAAGTGAACTTCACAAAATGGCCCTTTCAAAAATGAATCCATATGAACCAGATGAAAGAACCTTGGAGTGGACATTCAAATGAATCAAAAAATTCCATAGAAGGAATGCAGGAAGATGGAATTCATCCTTTTACAAAAAATTACCTGGTCGATTATTAAATTTAACTATATTTGCAGGGAAATCGATGAAAAGTGGAAAATGTAGAAAAGTGGTTGACATCTATAAGGAGATGATTCACAAGGGAATTCCTACAAAATAAAATGAGCATATTTTTCCCACAAAGTGGAAAAAAACCCAAGTGAACTAGAGCAAAGCAAGCTAAAGGGAAGATTTGGATGATCAATGAATTCTTGCAACAACTTCCTAACCTTTTTTTCATTATTTCTTCCTTTGCGGGAAATTCTAATTGAATGAGACTACACGAAAATGGAGCTAAATCATGTGGAAGGAGAAAACCCACGATTTTTACCCCTCAAGGAATTTTACAAAAATTCAAAAATGAACCAGGCCAAATTTTCCATACTCTACCCAACTATTTTAGTAAATTTGGTAAAAGACCACCCATGACACATATATCAGATTGTTTATAAACTTGGTAAAATAATGACTAAGGAATAAAGAGGTGAAAGGACTTAAGAAAAAATAAAATGTAGATTTGAGTCCCAAAAGGTCAATCCTTTTTCTTTTTATTATAAGTCTCTTGCTCCATTCACTGATATGATAAACATGGTAGATGCTCACCCCTAATCATCTCAGGTGCACAATATTACTACTGGTACTCCTACTTTGACCATATAAAATATGTAACTATAATATATATGTAGCTATATGTTTATTTTTATATTTGCATATATATGTGTATGCATTTTTATTAGACCTCTTTTGTATATATGCATGTATCTATATATGTATGTATGTAAATGCATATTCTTTCTCCTCTAGTTTTTAGTCTCTTTTTTTGTTCTTTACTTATTTTTTCTTTTACTTATTTAGTTCATAGTTTAATTTATCTCCTTGTATTAATAGTGTGGGTATTATTTTGGATTTTTTTTAATTATATATATATATTTTGCTTCATCATATATAAATTTAAATTTTATTTTATGCTTTCTTGCATTTTTTCAATTTTGTTGCTTAATATTTTATCTTTACTCTTTTTATTGGTGTATTCTATAATTTAATTTGTGTTTCTTCTTTCTTTACTTTTGATTTGTAGGTTTTTGTTGTTTCTTTAATTTAAAATATTTTTAGGTGTTAATAATGTATCTTCTCTTCCTCCTCTTTTTTCCTATGTCTTGGAATTTATAATTCCTTTCCCTTGATTTGTGTTCCTTAACCCCCCATCTCACCTCCCTTATATCCTTTTATTCCTATTGGGTCTACAACTAACCATTTCTCATCTTTTTTCAACTCTTCATCCTGATGATGGATCACTGAATGTGATCCGAAACGTTGATGCAAAAAATCCTACACAATCAAAATCTAGAAATAATTTAGCAACATACTCCTACCATATCATTTTCTTCTAATGATTTATCAATTGGTAGAGAGGATGGTTCTCTCTACATACCTGATTTTCTCAATAAGAACCATTAATGGGGTTCTTTTTGATCTTTCAAGTAGGCTTGATATTATCATGGAGGAGTTCCTCTTTATCAACTAACTTCACCAAGATAATTATCATGAGTCAAATATAACTATTAAGACATGTGATGGCTTATCTCTTCCTACCATGGATTCTATCACATTGTCAGTCCAAGTTGGACCCAAGAATGTTGAATCCATTTTTTCTATTATTCTTGTCCAATCTACTTTATTTGAAGTTAGGAATTCCTTGGCTAACTTCCATGGATGTGGTTTCTTTTGTAATTCATAAATGTTCAAAATTTTCCTAAGAAGACATAATGCATACCATCTAGCACACTAGATATAAACCACTCATCTTTCATTAGGGATTTTTATCTTAATTCCTTCTAGACTATGCCTTTAGGACCTTTACAACCTCATGGTGACCTAATTCTAAAAGCTTATTCAAATTTCAAATTGAGTTTTTTAGGTTCTTCCTCTTCAGCCCCTTCTTCTCTCCCATGATCACATCTTGTTCAATTACCCAACCATAATAATATCCTTTTGTCCCCACACCTCCTACTTTGGTGGTTAAGGATAAGAATTCTATATTTGGTTTACCTCTCATTCTCTCTAAGGCATCCCAACCTCCAATGGTGCCCCATGTTACTCTACATGTCAATACGATAAACTGAGGAAAGACACCTATGTTGTTGAGATGTCATTTCATAATTTTTTCATCCTCTAATGGTTCCTGCTATTCCTAGAAATATCCCTCTAGTATGAAAGGGAAACAATACCATATGATAGGAATCCTCTCATGCACAACCTGCACCTCATTTTATAGTGGTACCTTATGTTCCTCTGACTATCCCTATGATAGAAAGAAGAAAGGAACCCATGGAATTGATTACATTGTGTGCAACCCAAGTCTCTTAGTCTCTACATACCAAGATATTCTTCCTCCTATTCTAGAAGTGAAGATAGCCCCACTGTAAAAAAATTAATCACGTACCCTCTCCTACAACTATAGTAGGGCCCCACCATAAATAGAACTAGCTTGTGCATGAATGCAAGTGCCATCGACATGTGTTGGCCCAGCAACAAGCTATCATGGAGATGCCCACCACCAAGCTTCCTCCTCCCATATGACTACATATGGATATTCTTCTACCTTCTCCTTCTCCACCTCCTTGTGTTGATCCTACAACACCTTTTATCCCTCATCATGATCTTGACAAGCCTCACTCTAAAAGGGTGCATGCCTTCTTGGATCCTTCAATGGACCCTCCTCTCATTCCAAACCTCCCTAATATTCCTCCTTTCTCTACACCATTGAATATTCTAAACACATCTATCATTTCTAGAGCCACATTGGCTTCACTCACTCCATTTCAACATGTCCACCATCAGATATTTTTGAATGTTCTCTATCTCACCATAGTTGCATTAACATCCTCACCCACCTCCCAAAAGAAAACCTGAACATTTCCCCACTCCACCTTTCTAAAAAAAGAAATCTAAACCCATCTTTTCTTCCACCTCTAGATCATTATTCATATGTTTTCCTCATAAAATAAATCCAAACTTCTTCTATTCCTATAACTACTCCAATTCAGTATATTAATAGTGATAGTCCACTTGTTATATTTTCAATAGTAATTCACTAGCCTCCCCTCACAAGGAGAACTTGTTTGAATCCTTCATGGATATTTTGATGTTTTCCATGATCTTCACAAGATCATTTGACACTTACCTAGCAAGACACCCAAGATGATGTTGTACTTGCATATAATTCCTTAGTTATTATTATGGTGAGATTCCTAGTACCACTCTAATGGTACTTCCTCTACAGTCTTGACCTCCTTCCCATTATGATCAAGATTTGGAGACCAATTATCTATTTGAGGATGCTCCTTAGAGATGTTCTTTCACATCTTTACACTATAGGATTTTTCATGATTGTTTTGTACTCCCATGTACTTATCTATTTATGTTTTTTAATCTATCTTAGAGGACTCATGATATCCTTGAAGGTAAATGGATATAGGGTAGATAAATATATATATATATGGATATAGGGTAGATAAATAATATATATGGATATATATTCTATTTGTTGTATTTTGCATTTTCAACTTTTGGGGATGATGCAAAGCTTTGAGGCATTTAGGCCTCTTCCATGTTGGCCCAAAACTTTATTTGTTTTCATGTGATTTTCCTTCTTCGTGCTTGTAGTTCAAAGATACTTGGGGAATGATGACTTTAAGTTTCCTTAATTTCATAGATATGACTATCATATAGTCATACTAGCCCTAGGTCTATGGATCTCATAGTGCCTATTTGCGTAAGAGGCATATTTATTTGTGGTATCCCTACCTTGTGTGATGTCATACCATGAGCATAATGTTACATATTTAATGATGAAAAATACTTGCTTATGCTTACATGTTAAGCATCTATTATTTCTCTCCTTAAAATAAATCACATTCTTGACATCATGAAATTATTTTAAGGGGGGATCTCATAATGCACACACCAAACTTTCTTAATCTTTAAAATATCAATAATATTCATGTTTTCTCTATAAATTGGTAGCATATGAGTCACCTAGCATAATAAAACTTGATAGATTGTGGGCCCTCATATTTTTTACCATTTTCATGTTTATCCTACAATGGAGCTTGTAGTAACCATGTTCAATCAAAAGCATTGTATGGAATCTAGCATAATGCAGTTTGCTAGCCATACCATTTTAATCATCTATCTCATGTTATTTTTGTTATCTATCTCTCTCTCTTTTCTTGAGTGTTGTTTTTGTATGTTTTTTGCATGAATATATTTTTTTTGTTCCTCTTTTGTTTAGTGTATTTTTTAGCTAATATACTTTTTTTGTAAATTTTTGTCTAATTTTTTGTGTTATGTGTAGGATATCTTAGTTGTTTTTCAAGTAATATTCTTGGGGGCATATCTACCTTTCTTGAATATTATGCATCCTCTACAGTATCCTTAGGTAAAAAAATTATGATTTTTATTTTCTACTTTAGCATGCATATTTAGCATAGTTCATATGCCTACTAAAGTTGGGGTAAAATGTAGTGTCGTAAATTGTATACCCTTGCAATTTCACACTACATAGTGTCTGTTAATTTTTTCCTCTAATATGAAATATTTTAATTACAAAATATTAACATCAAATTATTATATTTATTTCAATTTTATGATTTTCTTAGCTTTCTAAGTCTAGATTTTCCAGATGGAAGCTCTATGTGTAGTTGTTCACACTATGTGCTATCATCCCACGAAAGATTGTGGTTCCAATGATCGTTTGAGTATTACCTTCCCACAAATATTTTGAAAGTAATGCTCCTACATGTAATCACATCAAAGAAAATATATTTAACTTAATATTTTAAAAAAATCAAGGAAAGAGGAGACGATTTTTTATTCTCACATACTCGGTTGTGCGATTTTGTGAAGAAACTCTCTCATTTTGAAGATACAACAAGATTTCTCTTACTTTGCATGATATTTTCTTGAGTCTCTTTGATTTTCACCTATGTGGGATTGTGTAGAAAAACATTATCAAAGCAACAACATTTTCCTTGGAGATTTTTACACAACTTCCAAATGATTTCATTCTATTTTTTTTTCATCATTCTATGTTGACATTTAAATACTCTTGGTGTTAGCATGGTGTAAATAAATCATTTTTTATCAAAGCCAATTTTAATTTTATTCCAAAGAAAAAAATATATATTTCTTTATCTTTCAAAAATCTTGGCTTTTGTGGAGGTAGAAATACCAAAACGAGGGTTTGACTGAGGCAAGCCCCTCAAACAACCAACCAAAAACATTTTCTTCTTCTTTGCGTCTAGGTTTGCATTGGACAAGAAAAACATTTATTGGTGATATCTTTTCTCTCTCCTTGTGTTTATTTTTCTTCTTGTTATTAAAATTATCATTTAAAGTAATTAGTTTCATTAGTGTTGTCATTTTTAATAGTTTATGTTCATTGTGATCTCATTTTTTCTTTCTTGTTTCATGTTGTACAATACTTTCTATTTTCATATGTCTCAATTGATAGGATGACATGAGGAAATCCATGCTACACACTAGTGTCCATGGTTGAGGCCTTCAATAAATTACCATATGTTCTTCGTGATCTGTATTTTTGGATTCTATTGGTATTATATTTTAATTCATTTCTTGTTGTGATATATTTCACCAATTTTTAATAGAAAAACATTTAAAGTTGTAAACTTGCAATTCTTTATTTAGTTATTTATTTCAATTATAATAGAAGGATAATCTAACTATTAAAATAGAAGATTAATTCAAGAGTAGGATATAGGATTTACTCTCCAGGAATATTAGTGTTCCTTTGTCAGAGTCAAATTATATATGCTACAATTGTATTTCATCAAGAAAATCATTTGTACAAGGAAGCATATAAATATTTCTAAATTTATTTATTTTAATTACCGATAGTTAACAAAAATTTTCCAAGTCCCGTATTTCTTAATCACTCAAAAAAAAATAGAATTGAAAGGAAAAGTGTTGGGATTTATCACACTTTTCTCAATCAATGCCTTTAGGTGCAACTTAACTTCATTCTCCTTAACAATGCTTGGATGGTATAACCCAATATAGGAAATGGGAAATCATGAATTAACTATATCTCACACTCTAAAATTCTAATGAGATACAACCCTTAGTTCAAGAAATAACTTTGAAAAACTAATCAATAAATTGAGTTATTTCTTATTTCTCTCAATAATTTTCAACCTTTCCAATATCTTAAACTCAATCCCTCATTTCTCTTACTTCTCTCTTTCCAATAAAAGAGAAAATGTATCACTTTCTTTGATTACTCTATTGGATTTAGAAGGGGTAGCCATGGTGACATTTGTCTCTCTAAATTATAAATTTAAGGTAAAGTTCTTAACCCCCGAATAAAATATATACTAATTTTTTATTCTAAAGAAATATACATTTCACATATATAGATAGTGACTCCCAAATATGACATCATGCCTAGTGGAATAATATATACAAGAACTCCATCTTTAAAATAAGATTTACCCTAAAAAATAAGTTATCCCACTTCTGGACTAAGATGTAAATTCCTTGATGAGATCGATGGTAGAGGTTGTTTGTTGCACGGGCTAGGGGAAACCCTAGCTATGTTTTTCCTTGATTTTTGATTTGTTAACCTATGTGTGGGGGTGTTTTTTTCTTGGTTTTCCTTGGGAGGTGGCATTTTTGTTTGGAGAAGAACTTTGTTTGGGTGTGGAGGGTTCCCTTCTGCATTTTTTTGCTATTTTTTGTTTTTTCTACTTCTCTTGGTTGTGTGGGGTATTTTTCTTCCTAGATGATTCCAAATTGGGGTTTATTTTGTTGATAAATCCATGGTGAGTGGTGTTTGGCGACTCATGCTCCTTTCTTTCTTTTTTCCTTCCTTTTCTTCTATTGTTCTCAGATTGAGAATTGGGGTGAATTTTGTATTGTGTCATTTACTGGAGACTCAAATATGGTTGATCCACTATCTTCTAGGCATGCAAAATATTTTAAGCATTTGGGAAAATTGTTGGCAAGTGTGGGTTCCTCTTCGGGAAATGGCCTACACAAAATCAAGAAATTTAATGGGTGTTTGGAAAGAAGTCAAGAGAGATCAATTTTAAGGATTCAACCGAAGTTTGTCTCAAAAGATGTTGAGTATCTCTACAAGCATGCATTGATATGCAAGTAAATGGGTCTCCATCTTTCATTTACAATTTTGGAATCTTGGACTTGAAGGATTTGGAACCCTGAAGGAGATATGGAATTAATGTTGGCTACAAAAAAACTAATTTTTGGTTGTGCTTTCATTCATGGTGGACAAGAACAAAGCTTTTGAAGGTGGTCCATATTTCTTTAATTAGGATGGACTTTTCATGAACCCTGGCATATGTGGTTCAATTCAACTGAAGAGCTCCCTTCCAAGGTTCCCATTTGGAGTCAACTCCTAAGGTTGCCTCTTAAGTTATGGAGTAACGACATTTTGCATATGATAGCTCTTTTACTTGGTAAACTGGTTGGCTCTGCACAACAAACCCAGGATCAAAATGTAATTTCATATGCTCGTATTTGTGTCGAAATTGATTTGAATAACCCTTTTCCAAACTCTGTAGAAATTTTCCTCAAGCCTTCTTCCTAGATTTATCAGGTTGACTATGAAACCCTCTCGTTTAGATTTCACCTTTGTCATGAGTATGGGCACCTACAAAAGAAATGCCCTCGATCTAATAAAAATTTTGCTACTACTAATGCTAATCATGATTCTAATCCTAAGAATGATAAAGGGAAGGCTCCTTTGATTGGAGAGACTACTCACAAGGAAAGTTTTATTCAAGTTGAGCCCCATAATAAGGGAAGAGGTTAGAAGAGGACCCTCAGGGACATACATTATGATGGGACCTACAATCAGTTTGATGCCTTAGAGGACTTAGTACAGGAGGAGGGGATTCCTATTGGGCTACCTTCTAGTGTTAAGTCATTGTGTGTATCCTTTTTAGATTTTAATGATAATTCTACCTAGATTATGCCCCGAGTTGGTATGCAGGAGGATTAGGGGGTAATAGTATTATTCTCCTAGGTTGAGGGTGCTTCTGGCTCAAGTGGTGTTTTAGCTCTAAAGGTTGGGGGTGCTTTGGGGGAGTGTGCTCCCTCTCAGGTGAAGGATTCTTTGGATTCTAGAAAAGGCAGTGGTTCCATGCCTGTTCTAGTTCTGCAGCGAAAACCTCTTAAAAAGGGGCCTCTAGAGAAACTATCTAAAGTGGGTCGCAAGAAGGACCAAGAGAAGGTGAAACTTATGGGGGAAACTCTTGTGGATTCTGGGTTGGTGAAAACCATTGATTTTCATTTCTCCCAACCTCATAAATGATAGTTATCTCATGGAATGTAAGGGGTATGAATAGCATCCCTGGACAAAAGGCTATTCATGATTTGATTAGTGCTCAGTCTCAAGACATTGTCTTTCTATAGGAAACTAAGCTGAAGATGGATAGTATGCTAAGTAGAGATCCTAGTAAATGGGCCCATGGTCTTTGTCAATTTGTTGGGGCTCATGGTAATTTTGGTGGTGTGGCTTGCTTTTGAAATCCAAGGAAGGTAGTTCTAGTTTGGTGGATTTTAGGTCGCTCTTCTATCTCCATGGCAGTTTCGAGTTTGGTCTTTGGCAAAATTTGTCCCTTTACTAATGTGTATGCTTCGATTGATTTCGTTGGAAAAAATCAACTTTGGTCTCATGTGAGGTTTTTTAGGTCCCTTGCTTCCTTTCTTCCTTGGTTTTTGGCAAGAGACTTTAATGCTATTACTTGCTTGGAGGAAAAGAGGGGTGGCATTGGCCAGTTTGACCCCTCGGTTGTTCTCTTAAGGGACAACATGGATTTTCTAAACCTTATTGATATGAGGTCAATTAATGGCATCTTTACATGGAACAACAAAAGGTGTGATGATAGTGTTATTTCTGAAAGGCTAGACAAATTCCTTGTCTTGAGCTTCTGGATTGGGGATAGATGGACTACCACCTTAAAGATTTTAGATTGGAAGGGTTCTGATCACTGGTCGATTAATTTTTCTGTTGCTCCCTTTAGTGCTCCTAAGAATCTTTCCTTTAAATTTCAGCCCATGTGGCTAACAAATCATTCTCTCCAGGACTTGATGGTTGAATGGTGGCATAGAGGGAGGCCTACACATGGCAAGGCCATGTATTCTTTTGTTAAAAGACTCCAATATGTGAAGTATAGGCTTAAGAAGTGGAATAGAAAATTCTTTAGCAACCTACATCATAATAAAATGGATGCCCAAGCTCGTTTGGACACTATTACCAAGAAAATTCAGGATCATGGTCTCATTGATTTATTGAGTCAAGCGGGGTCTACAGCTGCTAAGGAGTTAGAGGAATGGGAGCTATGAGAGGAGATCTTTTGGTAGCAAAAGTCTCACATTGATTGGATACTAGAAGGGGACAGAAACACTGCCTTCTTTCATAATTTTTTTAAAGCCAAAAGGAATCGTAATCTTATTACCTCTCTTGTGACTTCAGAGGGTTCTCAGCTTTCTTCTCTATTGTAAATTTTGAAAGAGGCTTCTAGGTTATTTTCAGCTTTGTTTACTAAGGATTCTCCCCCTGCTAGATACGAATAAATGTGTATTCTTGATTGTATTCCCTTGTTGTCTCTATTGAGATGAATGTTGTACTCCTGATTCCCATCTCAATGCATGAACTAGAGTTGGTGTCATTCCAAATGAAGAAAGGTAAAGCTCTGAGCCCTAATGGATTTCTGTAATGGATTAAAATTGCACCCCTTGTAATTTGGCATACATTCTTACATCCACTTTAGTGTCCACTCCCTTAGCATCTTGAGTAGGCTCATTTTAGCCCCTACATCAACCTTTTTCCCTTCCTAAGATGCTCTAGCACCCCTTTTCAGCAACCACCCTCATGTGTCGGCTTTGCATCAAACTTTGTCACCCTCCCATTTTCATCATTTTGTAGCGTGACGTGTTTGGACACTAGCGTGGCATGCAGACATCTGCTCAGCACAAGTTCTGACCTCAAATTATGCTTTGAAGACCTCCAAAAATGTGAATTACTAGAACATAGAAAATACTGAAAAAATCATAATGAATTTAATATCTTCTTTTATTAGTTCAATATCTAATTTTGTTCAAAATATTAATGATGTTCCATTTCATGCATGTGATGGTGACTTGGCTTTGCCCATGTCACTTGATATCTTTGATCCTTCTCACAAAAGTCCTCTAGCTTTAGAGGATATTTTGCCGCAAGAAGATGAAGTCATTGATACATTTCTTAATGTTACTCTACCCTCTATTCATTCCAATGCATTCTCTTGTAGAGATGATGCATTTGTGAATGATGAATCTACTCTTCATTCCAATGCACTCTCTTCTAGAGATGACGCATTAGCGAATGATGAATCTTATATTTGTTCCAATGCACTCTCTCCTAGAGACCTTGCATTTGTTAATGATGAATCTCATATTTGTTCTGATGCACTCTCTTATAGAGTTGATGCATTAGCGAATGATGAACCTTCTTCCACATCTGATTCTCCCTACATCGATGTTGAGAATGTTTTTTAAAATATTTATTCCACATTTGATCTTGTTTGGATTGATGTTGAGAATATGTCTTCAAATAATCATTCTACTAGTTGTGATGATTTTGTAAATGTAATCTGTCTCTTCTGCCCCTCAAAGGCCTAAGAAACTGATCATTTACATGACTCTAGCTATTCCTTCTTCTAAAAGGATTGGTTCTATTGATGGTGTTCCATTTGATGGTGGTTCTCCTAATCTTTCTAAGGTTCCCTCTTATAGAGCAGTAGCCCATAGTTATAAGAATAATATTAATAAACAACCAAGTCTTCCTTTAGCTCCTAAACCTACAAATAAAGCATCTGATGATTACAATCTTGTCAAGCAACTTAAAGTTACTTCGGCTAAGATCTCACTATGGGACTTGCTTCAGTCTGCTTCAGTTTACCAAGGTATGCTTCAGGAAGCCTTGCACGAGATCCTCTTGCCTTCTTTTTCTAGGCCGACGGATGCTAATGCATTAATGACGTATATTCGTGTGGATTCACTGAATATTACATTCTATCTGCAGGATCTCCCGCCTTTGGAAGTATAGAAGCAAGTGAATCCTCTAATGATTATAGTTAATATTAATAAAATCAACATTAGACGTACTCTCGTTGATTCCAATTCGACACTCAATGTATGTAGCATTGATCTATTTCCTAAGATTAATATTGACTCATCTTCTATTAATGCTTCTTCTGTTGTTATTTGTGGGTTTGATAATGTTGGGAAAAAGCTCTAGGTACAATAGTATTACCTTTGTAGCTTGGACCCATCACCGTACCTACCCTTGTATATGTTATGTCAGAAAAATTACCATATAACCTTCTTCTTGGTAGACCATGGATTCATGCTATGGGTGCAGTCCCATCTACCTTGCATAAATCTATTAAGTTCATTTGCAATAATCGAGTAGTCACAGTCAAGGCTAACCCTGATGCTATGCACCTATGTGAGATAGAAGTTGTTGTTCAAGCTTCATTTGTACCTACTATTATCCCTTCAGTATCTTCTAGTGTGTCAATGTTTACTCCTATAGTACCCACTACAAAAGATACTCTTGAGATAAATGTCCCTAAGGAAGATCTTTCTAAAGCAAGAAATCTTAAGTCTGCTACTACCTCTTCTCAAAATAATGCATGTCTTCGTGATGATTGGGGTTCTTTATATTTTACAGATTCCTTCATTCAAGAATATAAAATTGACCTAATCCACTTAGACCTTTTGATAACATCATCCACACCCACTATCGAAGATGGTTGTTCTTCTGTATTGTGAGGTAATGTGAATAATAGTTGCAATGTCCTTAATGTCGATCCTCCTCCTTTTGAGGAAGATGACCGCACTGAGGTTAATGTTGGTAATCTTTTTAGGAAAGATTATGGTGATCTCGTAGAGGAGTATAATCCCCGTTGTCAGAATAATACTCTCCATGTAGATCCTCCATTGTCTGCTTCCTTCATATTTTATTCTTATGAGCAGTCAAATATTTCTCCGCAAGAGAAAGGGTTGCTTCCTACTCCTCATCCTTTATCTTAGCAAGAGCGTATTTTGTTGTGGCTTCTAAAAGCTTGCTTAATGACTCTTCCTTCTCCTACACCCAAGAAAGTTCATAAGCATAAACATTCTTTCTGTGCATACCATTGAGTGTTTTCCCATTCCACTAGTGAATGCAAGGCCTTGAAAGACAAAGTACAACAACTTTGTGATTCAAGTGCCATCAAAATCCCGTTTGATTGACGCACCTGCCTTTACTTCACATGAAAAGTGCTATCGAGGTTTGCCTCTATCCTGCATATTCCAAGTACCTTTCGTGGCTCTCCTCCCCTGTATACTGGGGGTAGTGATAACTTATTCTAAAGATGTGTGTCCTCCTTAAGGACCCCTCTCTTTGCTATGTCTTTCAAATGAAGCATCCCTTGAGTGGATGCCATCTTATTTTGAAGAGTTCCAGAGGGACCTCTTTGAAAGCTTTTCTCTCAAGTGAATTCTATGACGTCCTGCTTGGGGGCAGCCCGACTAGACCTATTTCATTTTCTTCGCATCTAGCTTGGGGGTAGCTTGACTAGGCCTCACTTCTCAAATAGTATGTCCCTTGAGTGGACCCCTCTTCTTTTGAAGGGTTCCCGAGGGACCCCTTTGAAAGCCTTCCATTCTTTTGACGGTTTGCGTGACTATTCACTTACTTGCCTACGTGGCCGCTTTCTGAATTTGCGAAGTCTGATTTCCTAGGTTTCCTCCATGCGAGAGATCTTGAGGGATACCTCTCTACAAGACCGAGAACCTGTAGAGCTCCTTTACATCCTTACTTGGTGATACGGGTTTTCCTCCTTGAGCGGGGATTGCTTTTATCACCTATCTTTGGTGATATAGGTTTTCCTCCTTGAGTGGGGATTTCTTTTATCACCTATCCTTGGTGATACGGGTTTTCCTCCTTGAGTGGGGATTGCTTTTATCACCTATCTTTTGTGATACGGGTTTTCCTCCTCGAGTAGGGATTGCTTTTATCACTCTTGCATTCATTTCATTTTTATCTCTCTCTTCTCAACTTGCGTATACCGGATCGAAGATCTACATCTTCTTCATCTTGAGTATATGTCGTTCCACTCTTCATTTTTCTATATGTTATTTCTTAATTAGAGGACAACGCATAGTACTAAGACAACCTTCTACATCGAGGTCTCTTTACTTTGCTGACTCGAATCCTTTAGCTTTTTATGTTCTAACATTGTTTTTTGGTGCATGTTTTTCTTGTCTAATGTATTGGTTTTGCAGGTCTTCAGCCTAGGGGTATACTTTTGTGGCTCAAAGAGTTATTTTCATTCTCTTCAATATCCTTTTGACATATGATTTTATTTATGTTTAGTAGATTTCCTTTAGTGTGCATATTAATGTAGATTCATATGCCCGCTAAAGTGGGGGAAAAAATTAATGGAGTAAAATTGCATCCCTTGCAATTTCGCATACATTCTTGCATCTACTTTAGTATCCACTCCCTTAGCATCTTGAGTAGGCTCATTTTAGCCCCTGCACTAGCCTTTTTCCCTTCTTAAGATGCTCCAACACCCCTTTTCAGTAGCCATGCTCATGTGTTGGCTTTGCATCAAACTTTGTCACCCTCCCATTTTCATCATTTTGTAGTGTGATGTGTCTAGACACTAGCACGACGCGCAGATGTCCATGTGGTGCACTAGCATCCTGTGATGTTTTAGTATTCAAACAACTATTTTTGTGCATGTTTTCCACTTGTTAGCGAGTTTTGTCGGTGGTAACGGCTGGGAACGTCCGAAAATGGCTCAAGAAGCTTCTTCTCTCCCCTTAAATGTCATCTTTTCACCTCATTTGTAGGATCTTCTTCCTCTAAGTTCTTCCAAGTCTTGCTAGCACTTCTAGCTTCATTCTAGTTCTCTTCTACTCTCCAACTCTTGCTTGCACAACTCCATAAAGCTTGCCATAGCAGCTTCAATTACTTTCAAGCTCTAACAACACCCTTTGCAACACCCTCTTGCATCTCCATCTCCCTTTTCTTATGCTTGTGAGCATCTTGGGATTCCATATCCCCTACTATTCACATACTTACTTGGTGATACGGGTTCTCCTCCTCAAGCGGGGTTTGCTTTTATCACCTCTTTTGTGATATGAGTTCTCCTCCTCGAGCGGGGTTTGCTTTAATCACCTCTTTTGTGATACGGGTTCTCCTCCTCAAGTGGGGTTTTCTTTTATCACCTCTTTTGTGATACAAGTTCTCCTCCTCGAGCGGGGTTTTCTTTTATCACACGCTTACTTTGTGGTGCGGGTTTTACTCCTGAGCAGGTTTTGCTTTCACTACGCGCTTTGTCCATTTCAGTTCTCTTCTCTCTCTATCTTCTTGGTTGTCCATGGAGGTGGGAACACCAAAATGGGGGTTTGACCATGGCAAACCCCTATACAGCCCCAACATTCTCTCCAGATATCACGCATGTAGGTTTCGAAGACATTCGTTGGGTGGAGGCTTCATCACTCACGCGGTTGTAAGTATTTATTTCCTTTCTTCTTCTTATCTTCATTAGTTCTTCTTCATTTTATTATAGTTCTATTGAATTATGTGGCTTTATCACATGTTGTAAGTTGTCAACAATTGGAGTAGAAGCAGTTATTTGGGCATTTTTTGTGATAAACTCACTCTTTGGTTTGTACAAGACGCCAGCGCACCATGTTGTCATCCATATTCTGCACTGTCATCCTTTGGTCGAGAGCTTGATAGCTTGTCCAAAGAATCTCTAGGGCCTACTCTTTCAGATTCTAAAACTTTTGTGTTGTTCCATTGAGGTAGTTTAGGGAAGTTCGCCCTGTGAGGCTCTCTGAATGAAGAGAACTCGTGAGTAGCGAATCCCCCTCTTCTACAATTTCCTATTGAGTTTTTTTAGGAGTTTTGGGAAATTATCAAGATGGGATTATGGGTTGTGTGACTTATTTTTTTGTTCTTATCAATGGGGAACCCTCTGAGTTATTTGTGGCCTCAAGGGGTCTTCGTCAAGGGGATCCTTTATCTCCATATTTTTTCATCCTTATGGCAGAAGGGTTGGGAAGATTTATCAAGGCTCAAGTCAGACAAGGGTCGATACAGGGGTGGAGCTAGAGTAATAGCTTTCCCCTGCATTCTCATCTTCAATTTGTGGATGATACCACCTTGATAGGTATAGCTAGAATTCATGAAGCTACTAACCTAAGGAAAACTTTGGATACTTATTTGGATAATTCAAGGAAAAGGATCAATGAGGATAAGTCTTCTATTTATTTTTTCAATACTCCTCAGCTTATTCAAAGTAGGATTGCTTGGATCCTTCACTTCTAGATTGGATCTCTTCCTTTGAGTTACCTTGGGATTCCCATTTTTGTGGGGTATCAACATAGGGAGTATGGCAGGATGTTTTGGATAAGTTTCGCAAGAGGTTCATTCATTAGACTTGTAGATGGTTCTTGCTTGTTGGCCGTGTGACTCTTTTGAAATATGTGGTTCAGGCCCTTCCTATTTACAGATGCTTTGTGTAGGTTGCCCCTTTGATTTTTATTTTTGAGTTTGATGCTCTTACCTGACAATTTCTTTGGGTTGGTAATATGTCCTCTTCAAAGGGGAGCTTGGTTAAGTGGGAATCCATTTGTAGACCGCAGCAAGAGGGGGGCCTTGGGCTCAAGTCTGCAGGGTCTTAATGGTCAAGTTCTTGGTGCCAAATTATATTGGAGATGGTATACCTGACAGGATCAAGATTGGTCCAAAATTACTACTTGTAAGTACCTTTGAGGGGTGAATCCTTCATATGTGCCCCGCTACTGCCTTCTAGGGAGGGGTTCTATGATATGGGAAACTCTCAAAAGAGGTGTAAATATCATTAAGGAGGGCCTCTTCTGGATTTGTAATGGAGGTTCTAAGGCTCTTTTCTGGTATAATTCTTGGGATAGTTACCCCCCTCTTCTAATGATGTTCCCTCACTTGCAAACCCTTTACAATTGTTTTCTTGATGTTGGTTGGTGCAAAGTGGCGGACTTTAAGTCTAGATAGATGTTGGGTTCAGTGGAAGTAATGCGTTGGAAGGATCCTCATGAGTGGCCGATAGGTGGTTCTGAGGAGGATCGTTGGAACTTGCTAAGATTTTGGCTGGTAGAATTTTCTCTTCTTTGAAAGGGAGGGATGTCCTAGCGTGAAGTCCAAATCTGAAGGAAAATTCTTTGTTGCCTCAGGCTACCTAGCATTGGATAGAAAAGTGTATGGATAGGTTGGTGTTCCTTGGTGGAAGAGGGTTTGGAATAAATTTTCTTGGCCTAAATGTAATTTCTTTGCTTGGTTGGTTTTTCAAAATAGGTATCTTACCTGGGAGAACTTGAGTATGAGTGGCTTTCAGGGTCCCTCTATTTGTGTGTTGTGCCATTCAGGGTCCCTCTATTTGTGTGTTGTGCCATAACAATGAAGAATGTGTTTCTTTTTTTTTTTCTAGTGTCCTTATTCCAGAGAGCTTTGGAAATATTAGTGGGGGATATGGAACCATGCTTGTGTTCATGCCACTTCATTGGTGGAGTTTTGGGAATGTTTGGGTAGGCCCCCTGCTCAGACTTTTTTTCTCTAGATTGTTTGGAATATGGGTCCTACTTTCATTATTTGGCATCTTTGGCTGGAAAGAAATAGGAGGATTTTTTAGGATATGAGGTTGGGGGTGGTTTAGTTATGGCAAAAAGTTTGCAGCATGATCCAAGAGACTGTTTCAGCTAAATGTGACCTTTCAATTATAGTGGTTCCTAATGATATGCCTATCATTAGGAACTTGAATCTTGTTGAAAATGGTTTGGGATCACTTGCTAGTAGACGACCTCAATAAGCTAAGCAGAAGGTTCAAAGAGATTTGGTGGTGTCCACCGCCCCATGGTGTCCTGAAGATCAACATGGATGGATCTTCTAGGGGGAATCCTAGGTAGGCTAGGATTGGTGGTATTGGTCATGATAGTGAGGGGGACGTTGTGTTCCTTTTCTCCACCTATAAGGGGTTTCATACTAAAAACTTTATGGAGGCCTCTTCTATTTTGTATACTATTGAGTGGGCTTGTTCTCTTGGTTGGAAACATGTGGTTTTTAAATCTAACTTACAAATCATGGTGGATATGCTGAGGGAACAAAGGGTAGATGGTGCCAATTTGTAGCTTGCTACAATGATTTAGCAAATTTTGAATCTATGTAGTTCCTTGGATTATGTTTCCTTTTGTCATATTCCTCAGGAGTGGAATAGAGTGGCAGATTGTCTGGCTAAGTGGGGCCTCTTAATATTTGGAGGGTTGGGATGTTAATGACCTGAATCTTTTGCCACTTGAATGTGCTATGGGTCTTGATAAGTTAATTATGGAGGACAAGAATAGGTAGTTGGTTTCATTTTGGGGTTCCCTGGGGGGATTTTTTTGTTTCTTGGTGGGCCTTGGGCCTTTTTCTATATATTCTTTCTCTTGATTCAATAAACTTTTACCCCCTTTTAAAAAAAATGTAAATTCCTTGATTCAATCAACCAAGTGAATAAGGTTAAGGATTATATATGGTTTTCAATTGTAACTCTCCAAATAAGTTTTTGGATATGATATAATCATGTGAAAATCTATCAAATAATGCACCCATCTTATTTTCCAACTTAAATCTTGATGTGGAATGACCTAATGAGTTCTCATTTTGGGAAACTTCACCCAGTACATAGGCTTCCTTACATACAATGGCACAATAAATTCTCCCATATTTGTTTGAGATATAATCAACCTCATTTCCTTTGTTCATGTAGGTGGCACTTTTTTCACTTTTTCTTATTTTTCCATGTAGGTGGAACTTTTTCCACTTTTCTTATTTTTCCATGTAGGTGTAACTTTTTCCACTTTTTTTATTTTTCCATGAAGGTGCCAATTTGGAATTAATTTTTTAACATCATTCATCTCAATGACCATCTTTGTTCTAATGTATAAAACTAAATTTCCCATTATTCATCTTTATCATTGGTAATGACTATAGTATTAGTGTTCTTATTATTATTTCCCTTGTTTTGATCTTTTTTTTATCCTCACCTTGTTTCTCTTTTCCTTATTGTTGTTTATATTGAGATTTCATCTTCTTATCAAGCTCAAGGTAGTGTTTGTTGACACAAGAGCTTCGAATTTTGGCTTGCTTTATATTTTTTATTTTCTTGCTTGTAGTTTTGGCTTGCTTTGTGTGGGGGAAACGTTGATGTGAAGACCATTTGTATATGCTTTGGCAGTTAACACCTCAACATAGTGGTTAAAGATGGATAGGTATGTTTCAATTATATACCCATGTGAACATATGGAATATGCAAAAATAATTTAGAAAATGAAACTTACACCTAGGGCCACATGGGACAAAGACAATAATTTGTTGCAAATTCAATTATCAAAAGCATCGATAGGTAAGAAACACTTAGAGAGCAGGAATTTGACAAAGGACAAGAAAATATGTTTTTGTATCGGCCTACAACTTGGGATTTGGTGTTGAATGTGGTAAGGAGAGGTGACTAGATGTTTGGCGTGGTGAAGCAAAGAAAGGAGTGGATGCAGCCAAATGGGATAGGGGCATGAGAATTTTCTAGTGGGAAAGATTGAAGGTTCCCTCTATTCAAAGCTATTGTCTTCTATGTTTTTATTGTGTAGCATCAATGATTTAGTGGTAAAGAATCCAATGATGGCTCACAAAAATTTTCAACTACCTTTGAATATTAAAAATAGTTGGTTGTGATTTTGCCTAGGTTTTATTTCCTATTAAAAATATAGAGTGGAATAGTTTTTTTAATTTACTTTTGGTTTTTATTTGTAATTAGCTAAATCCCTCTCCACTTCCTGTCATGGGCGTGTTTGATCTGGATAACTGTAATAAAATATTGAATAGGTAGATTAGTGTTATCTTGTAGCTTATATCGAAAGACAAATTGCATTTTTTATGTGTCTATGACCATCAATCTCATAGGTTGGCATTTAAATTGTAATTTTGTCATCAATTTTTGGTATCAGAGACATAAGTGTCTGGGCAGGGTAGAGTTGGGTAAAATGCCATTGAGAAGAATGCTAAGAGGAGGTGCCAGAAGAGGTATGGATGAGGGGATTCTTGAAATGTTGTAGAATCTCACAGAAAGAATGGAGGCCATGGAGCAAACATAGAGGAGAGGGTTGCATGTGGGAGATATAAACAACAATGAAGAGGAGGAGCAACCAGCCAGAGAAGAGGTGGTTCCTGGAGAAGGAGAAGACCTTGATGGGGTTGAAGTGAGAATACTAAGAGCAGCACTAGGATCTCTGGTTAGTGTTGTTTCCCATGTGGTGTTAGTTGTGTGAATTTCTCTTTTGTGATTATCTCCTTGTTGAGATTGATAGTTGAAATGACCTTAAGAGGTTCTAGCATTGCTTTCATCATTCTTTGGTAACTGTGTTTCTGAAAATAATAATTAAAAAAGGAATAACTATGTTATTATATTTGATTGAATATTATGTACTCTTATGTAAATGATGCATTTAATTATTCAATAAATGATAATTTTTTTATATATTTTATGTGGGAAAAGAGTTGTAAAATAGTTAATTCTTTCTTAAGAGAATCATATATTGTGTGCCTTAAATGAGACAAGAAAATTAGAGATGTAGCCATGATTGTGCATTGAGACCTTGCTCTATGTGTCTTGGGGTGATTTGAAAATATAACTATTTTCTTGTGTGTGGATAAATGAAGTGCTTCCTAATAATGCATGTTGCCTTGGAATCATTTGAATGCATGTTTTGTGTAAAATTATAAATCATAGATATGAAAGAAATATGTTTGATTAAGATAAACTTTTTGGGTGAAAGACTTGGATCCCCAAATTGCATTAGTACTGACGAAAAAGCATATAAATATTAACTCATTAGAGATGCAACTGTTAAATGCATGATTAAATAAATTTTGAGTGAAAGGAATGTTGTTCTTGTGGTGCTAATAAACTAGACTATTTTTTCCTTAATGTGTGTTGAGCATTGAGTAGCCTTGTTTGACAAAATATTTTTGGATGATTGTCATTAGTTAGAAAAATTCATTGTTAAGAAAGTAGACTTATGCTATCTTGTTAGAAATTAATGAGATGTTGATCTATTAGATAAGGTATTATGTAAGTGTGTGTGTGTGTTATGATACACCATCCTTTGAATAAGGATATAATTCATGGATCTTATATGGTTTAGTATATGTAATTTTGTATATCATTGAGAAAAATTAGAATGTGTTGGTATGCTTGCAACTTTACATCTATGAATAGATTTTACATATCTTGGAAAGAGTAACCCTAATGGATGATTCTAGAAAAGCTTATGGAAGTATGGCTAAATTATGTGTAAGGAAATGGTGTTGTTACTTTCAAATCCAGTGAAATTGGAAATGATATATTTTGTATTTTTTGTGGATGTGAATACCCCATAATGGTTCTTATGTTGTGTTTTGTGGAAAGTTTTATGGACTAACCAAGTTTTAAGATTAAGTGTTAGTCGTGCATGTTTGACTCATATGGAAAGAAGTGGTAAAATTCATGTAAATTTAAAGTGATTTGACATGTGGGAACCAATAAATGATATTTCATTTTTGTATTGTATGGTTTTGTATTCCTTAGCTAGCATCAATCCACTTGTCTAGGTGCGAGCATGCTAATGTAATTAGGGGTTGAGAGATGGAGAACCTCCATCAAAATCTTAGGACTTTGAATGCATGTTAGTTGAACCATAAGTCTCCTCTACACTCTTGGATCATGCTAGTTGATTCATCGTGCAAACCTAATTCCTTGATGTTTATCTATGGATTGAGGATGGACCTTGTTGATGGGTGTTTTTGCACCTTTCAACACAGGCAGCACACAAGTGCACTACCTCTCTTGAAAGACAACTTCCTACAAACAAGTTGTAGAAAATTATCCCAAGGTCTCTCGAGTGTCAGGTCATGACAATGCTTGGAATAATTCAATTGGTTGATGTGATTTGTTGGTAATCATAAAGCATGGGAAGTTGGGTCTACAAATGGAGTTTCAAGGTGTTGGAAGTGAATGAACATTGGCTTCCCACTTAGAACAACAAGTTGAAACTCACCATGCTCATCAAATTTAGCTTTGTTGTGATGCTTTGAATCCTACTCTAACAAGGAGTTAAAAGAAATAGCAAAAGGGAAAGGGTGTAGGGAGTTGTTCTAAATCTAAGCTATGAATGAACAATAACAATGGAGGATGCTATAGTAGACAAAATTCCATTAAATTGAGTTTTTCTTGACCAAGAGGAACCTACAAATATACAAAATCAGTGCAATCTCATAAGGTCTGCAGATTTTTAGATTGTACATGCACTTCATGAACATACAATTGAACTAAGTTGCAGCAATGAAATAAACAAGCCTAGACTAACTTTACATAGCAGTTTGTCATCAACAAGTACCAAAAGTATGGGCTAGAAGTCCATCAAATACCATAACAACAACCACCATTAAAGACATTCAAGAAACTACAAGATAAAACTAATATGGAGGTTGAATCATGCATGCACAATGAGAAAATTCAAATAAAAAACCCATAAAATAATGCAATGCTTCCTTTTATTGCTGCAATATGACTCTTACAACAATTTACCACCACCTTACAAATGAGGAGCAAGCCCCTATTTATAGTTTTCCAAAAGGAGAATGAATAGCCAGGATTGATTTACATTTTGTGTCCAAGATTCATTACAAGTTAGGGTTTCACCTACCCCCAATATTTCACAATTTAAAATAGGCTATTTTATCCTCTTGTCTATTTTGTCTTGTAGCCTATTTTGTATTTTAGCTACTGTAGTTGTTTTGTCCTATTGTGGCTACCATCCTTTGCTATAGCTGAAGACTACTAAAGTTTGCCTTCTATTTGGTATATTTGTAGCATTCTTTTAGCCAATCAAATGAATCTTCTTGCAGATTTGTGTTACTGACAAGCGGACATGTTGCTCCTAATCCTGGTGGACAACTCCTGATAATCATCATCTTTTGGTAGAAAATAAAATAGCCCCCTCCTACTCCTTGTTTCAAAGCATTTCTCAACTTGGTATTGCTTGACACGGATTCATAAGCGAGCTTATTCAATTAGGTAGAACTCCCCTTGATGTCAATATTCAGATAAGCGACTCCTTTGGTGGTTGCAGTCACCCTCCGAGCACAAAAAAATCTATGCCTTTAGCACGGTTCCATGAATCCTCCACACAAGAGGTGCAGTAAGTACTTTCATACGTAAATCAAGGAAAATGTTAGTCAAATCCTGCAAACTCATTGTTAGAGTCATCCATGCATCATTAAAAGATCATAATATTCATCACTGTTCCACATTTGGAGCTCATTTGGACCATAAACATAAATGTGATTTTAGTGGTGTGGGTTTCCCCTAGGCTAGAAGTCGTTTGGAGCAAGATGGTGTCGAGGCCACGGAGACCCGCAGGCAGTCGCCCACAACAAAAGTTCCACATGGTGAACTTGGTGATCAAATTCCATGTGAGGTGCTTTGGCACGTGCAAGAATCAATTATAAGGCACTTGAAGTTACTAGGTTAAGTTTGATGTATTTGCGGATCAGAGGCATGTGGGTGTAGGAAGGTCAAAGGACATTTGGAGTCTCCACCATTAAGCAACGACATTTAGAGCACGATGACCGCAGGTGGAAGTCCGCACTGCGGGGCCCGCTGGTGCCTCAAAAATTAAGGGCTACGTGCAAAAGTTTGACCAATTTAGGAGATGTGGGAGGGAGCTACCGAGCCGCCATCGTATGTTCTCCATTAGGAACAACATTGGAGGGACAATGGTGAAAGGGAAAATCTCCTAATGAATGATTAAGCAAGGGAAAAAATGGGTCGTGAGACACTTGAAGTTGTTAGATGAAGCTTTGATGCTCTTATGGGTTTGAAGGATGCAGGCACCATGAGGTGGAAAGGCGTTAAAGCTCAGTCGTTAAGTGACGGTGTTCAAGAGATGACGACCCACATGCAGAGTTCTGCAAAGCGACAACTCTTAGCAATTTTGAGTTTTTCCAAATTAAGCACATGGAAGATGCATTAGAAGGATGCCTAGACCTATTCCTCAATTATTTGGCCCTTTTCAAAAAATGCAGAAATTTGGAATGCAAAATTTGGAGGGTTTGTTGCCCTAAAAATGGCATTGAGCACATGGAAACCCGTGGACGGCAACAGAGGGATGACGACTCGCAAAGAAATTCCCGTGGATGGCGATGGAGGGACGACGGCCCACAAAGAATTTCTTGTGGATGGTAATAGAGGGATGGTGGTCTGCAAAGAAATTCCCACGGACGGTGACGAAGGGACGATGACCCGCAAATAAATTCCCATGGATGGTGACGAAGGGATGTTACCCTGCAAAGAAATTCCCATTGACGACGATGGAGGGACAGCGGCCTGCAAAGAAATTCCCGTGAATGGCGATGAAGGGATGGCGGCCCGCAAAGAAATTCCCACAGATGACGATGGAGGGACGATGGCCCGTAAAGAAATTCCCCCAAACGGTGACGGAGGGACGACTCGCAAAGAAATTCCTACAGATGGTGATAGAGGGATGACAGCCCGCAAAGAAATTCCCGCAGACGACGATGGAGGGACAATGGCCTGCAAAGAAATTCTCGCAACTTCACAAACTTAGTAAATTTAAGATTTTTCAATTTTAGCACGTGGGAAAAGGGGGTAGAAAGAGTGCCAAGACATATTTCCTTAAGATTTGACTCATTTTGAAAAATACAGAAATTTGGAAGGTAAAAGCTGGAGGGTCCCCTGCCCTTTAAAATGGCATTGCTCAAACAAACTTTCATGGACAAACTTCTACCAGTGGACTTCCGTAGTGAAATTTCTACAATGTCTAAACACATGGAAAATTTGATGCAAACCCCTTTAGGCATGTGAAGACAATCATTTTATGGGCCCTAGATGATGAAAACCTGAAGTTTGTACCCTTTTTTGGAAATGCAGAGATTTGGAAGGGGGAAGCCAAAGGGTCCATTGCCCTAAAAATGATAATCCACACATGGAAACCTGCACATGGTGACCCAAAAATAAATTCTCGCGAATGGCGACAGAGGGATGGTGAACCACAAAGAAATTCCTGCGAACAGTGATGGAGGGATGATGACCCACAAAGAAATTCCTGCGGATGGTGATGGAGGGACAACAACCCACAATGAAATTCCCGCGGATGGTGACAAAGGGATGGTGGCCCGTAATGAAATTCCTGCAACTTCCCGAAACTCAACGAAGCCTTGGAAGTTCACTTAGGCATCACAAAACATCCCAAATCCATAGGCAACTTGTCCCCAAAGTCAAAAAATGAAGGCAAAAATGAAGCGAGTGAGCAGGGACCAAGTTAGCAGGAGCAAGGAAAAAGCGAAATAAAAAGAGGGTCCCTGCCTTCGGTGGGGCATGTGTGCAAAATATGCACAACAAACCTAAGTGTACCTTTGGAGATATATTATTGATGATTTGGTTATTACATGAGCTCTATGTGGTTTGAGACCACTGTGGTTAGAGACTACCATTTTTCAGCATGCTATTATATTTTGTGGTTTGAGACCACCGTTCCCCTCCTCCCCCTTAGGTGATTTATTTAAATTCATGTGGTGATTGTGATGTAAAATTTGTGCAATTGTTGGACACATTATTTATTTATTTATGAGACTTTTTATTTGACTGATTAAGCTAGCAGTGTTGAAATTCTTAAAGTTATTTGATTAATTGAATTTTGAAATATCCTTTTTGCCTCAAGAACTTATTTAATTTCATTTTTTAATTAAGATTGGAATGTTGTAATGTAGCTATAACTGATATTTATCTTTGAATTTATTATTTTTCCATTTTTACAGTACATTTATTGAAATCTTTGGTTTGATCTTACATTACTTGGTTTGTGGCTTTACTTGTTATTTGAAAATTGCTAACATGTGTAGTAATGCGACCTATGTGAAATCTATCATACTCATGAGGGGTCCCTGACAGGTTGTATGGGGGGAGTAGATGGCTTGGGGAATTTTTGTAAAAGGGGTTAATGAAACCAGTATAGGATGGTTATAAACCATTTCCCCTAGATCTATTTGATTTTTATGTGGCACTATGATACTATGCATTCTCAGAGAATTTTGGACACTAGTCATCCTCATTCCCATCATATTTTGTGAGTTCATGATGTGGGTAATATGAATTTAGTTTTATGTAATATGTGAGAATAGAGATATATTATTGAGCATTGGAAATATGTAGATGAGATGTATATGGATATTGGGATATGTTGACGAGATATCAAGATTTTTCTATGTATGTGAAGTGAATCAAAACATGTATATAGATTTAATATAATGAATAAAGGGAATGTGTAGTTAATAGAAGTGATATATGTGTTCTAGCATGTATTATTGTGATTTGGGAACCAATATGGTTGTCTATAACTCTTGTTGCTTGAAAGAATTATATTGAATGATAAAGGTGTCAATGTGATTTTTGTTTATACCTGTGTAAATCTTTAGAATAACATGTTTGTTACTTTAAGAACTAGATGGCTAATGTTGAATTCCTTGTATTGAAATTTTAATGGATCAATGCACTTTGTGTGTATGATTTTTTCTCAGTGGTATCAAGATTCATATGTTGTGTGACATTTTGTGGGAATGAATTCTCAAACCTTAGTAACTTCCAGGAGTAAGTTTAAACTAAGGGGAGGGGAATGTAAGGCCCCCCCCTTCATACAACAACTTTAGCTCCTTATGTTTTAGATGGAAAGATATGATATTGTTTTATTATATAAAATAGTACCAATAGTTAATATATCATTTAGTTCTAAATGATAATTAGAATGTATTCATATTCATGTGTGTTGCTATAATGAGGTTATATTTTCCAATTCTTAAAGACTCCTAGGAGGAAGTCCATACAAGGGGGGGAGAATGTAAGGCCATACTTATATTTATATATGATTCAATTGTTTTATGATTAGATGACAAAATTATTATATTATTACATGCTTAGATTTCATATACTTAACATGTATTATTTCCCTCTCTTTTGACTATTAGTTAAATTCATGATTATTTGCTTACATGTGATTTGCATTTACTTTTCATGTGTTGTTCTCCATAATTTTATTCAGTTCTAACTACGTAGTTAAAAAAAACAATAAAATCAGTAAGTGTTATATAATAATAGTAAGAATTATTATTATAAATTAATTAATAAAATAGAAAAGAGTTTAACACATGTCAATTCAAAGAATAACTGAACATTGCACTACTAGTCATGGCATTGAATGGAGGGGAATTTAATTGTCAGTTAAAAAGGAACCATGCATGGAGAAATTGGAGTAGGTTGAAGGAGGTTTATTTCCACATCGCTTAGTCAAGTGAAACCAAACTGCAAAAAAAGAATCACCACGTCTCACATTTAAGATAGTGAATAATCATGCATCTAGGCATGGCATGAAAAGGATAGTTTAACTAGTTGTTTCCCTCCAATATTTCTAGATTCCATGGATTATAGTAATGGACTCTACCCTTTTCATGGGGAGGGAAAAAATCACTATTTCAAATGGCGAAAAAGGAATTGATAGAAGCAAATGATCTAGAGTTGGTGAATGATACAAGGACAAATAAATGTGTTGAGTTGAGGGTTCTAGGAAGGAGGCTACCATCGGCTAGAGTAAAGGAGGAAATAAAAGAAGAAAAGTATGATAGGGAGAAGGAATGGAGTATAAAGGAAAGCATTAAAAATTCTCAATCATTTTGCATCTTTTAATTAGCACTAGATAGGCATGTAAACTCTCGATCCTTTTACATTACTTCATTACTTAAATATATTGCCAAATGTTCTTTATTATGTTTAAGCTTAATCAACTAGTTTTTGTAATGTCAATTATAGAATTGAAGTTAAAAGAAATCATTTCCATTTCTAGGTATCTAATCAACGAGTGTTATAGAACCCATGTTATGTAAATAAGATAGTAAGATAGAGGATTTTCCTTAAAAAAAATAGATCGATTTGGCATTAGGCTGGAATCATTCTCAATAAGGACGATATCTTCACTATCGCTATTATGAGATAGGAAGTCTCGGGTTTGTAAATTTCTGCCTAAAACATTTTAAGACTCTTTATTTACAATACATTTCTTAAAATTTTGTGTCATTGATCTATCTTGTTAAGGATTTTGCCTCATTGAACACGATTACCTATTGAGTTGATGATCTCCTTAATAGTTCTACAAGACACCACTTTAATAGTCTCAGAGATCTAAGGTAAGAAAATCTTCAAGTATAGAATCGATCATTTGTAAATCAATTTTAGTGCCATAAAAATAATCTAGTGTCGGCCACATGAATACACAATTTTGGACTTGCTTTCCATCCATGTGTTTTTTTAAGATAAATAAAAAATCTATGTTTTCTATCTATTGTTCTCTTTGAATGTAACAACGCCTTCCGTAATTTTCTTACAAATTGTAGTGCATGCTCAATAAATTATTGTAGGTTAATTAGATAGATTTAAAAGGTATCACCCATGTTAACACCCTTTTTTATCTTATTCATGAGCTTGGATTTAAAGGTAGTTCTAAAAGAAATATTGACAATAATAGAGCATAGTATTGTAGAGTTTTGATCGTTGCAAATCATCATCGATAATTATTGACACTCAAATCAACTTTTAACTCTTACCCTACTCGTAATTGGCCTATCCTTGCCTCAAAATAGAGATATTTCACTTTGTATTGCATAAGTCTTAGCTATGAAAGGAGACTTCAAGTTAAGTCATAACAACATATTTTCTTAATGACATGTCAAAAATATCACCTTCAATGCGAAGTTTCTTTCTATATCCCAAATGAAACTACTAACATTCAACAAAAGTGAAACTCTCCTCGAGCCATATATTTTTCCAAAAACTTCCTCTACAATAGGAAATATAAACTGAGTTGTTATCAAAGAATTATATTCACAAAGATAGAGTGATATAGTCATAAAAGACCTATGCCTCAATTACTAGTTTATGCTTTAAGAACCCTATATCTAGAAGTTTAATGTGGCTCCATTGATACTGATATCATTACTACAAAAATTATTTAACCAATTTAAGGATGAATAAAGCTAACTAATTTTATTGTAGGTATATTTTTGTTATATCCTATTGATAAATTCAAATCAAAACTCAAATTTTGACAAAGAATATTATAAGAAATTTAAGCTTTTGTAGTTGGTTACAAACTTAGATCACAATTTTTAATGAGCCGTGGAAAATCATAATTATCATAGTTTGGTATCTAAGAATCTTTTGTTTACGTGGGAACTTTTGTTTACTTTTGGCTCATTGATTTTAGCCTATGCCACTTTTGCAATAACCTTGTATGGCACAAGAAATGAATATGTATGATCCTTTATGAATTAGACAATCTTTATTGTCCATTTTTTAAAACTAAAACCAAACACACTATTAAGAGGAAATCAGTCTATATCATCAAATATATTGTCAATATCATTAATTATGTCGATATGATACTTGAAGTTGAGGCCTTTAATGCTAATGGAAGTAACCAACAATAGCATTGTTTCCCGATTTTCACCTACGGGCTCATCAGGCAGGACAAATTGTGTTTCAGGTGTTCATAAAGGCCAAATGGGGAATTTGCATCAAGGGATAGATCATGCACCTGAGGATATTTCACAAGGAAGTCTATTGGAAGCCTTTCCTCGATCAGATTCGACACAAAGCTCCCCAGAGATAAAGTCGTTGAGACCCTCCAGTTGTCTTGCTGACAGGCTGTTGTGCTATATTCATTTGAAATCCTCAGGTTGCTGAGACATTTTGGTCGCCATGAGTTTCCTATCTATCCCCAACCGAGGAAGTCCTACCGACAGTCGTTCACAAGGGTGGTGTCGGAGGGAATGATTTGCTTCGGGATGATGTCTCTCCGACTGCATGAAGTCTCAGCAAGAGGAGGCATCATCGCTATATGGTCTTGTCGACATGGTGGGAGTCTCAGCGAAAGAAAGGCTCGAGCTCGAGAAGAATGGAGGCATTCGGTGTAATCTCTTGCCAACTCAGAGGGGATTCTCCACAATGATATGAGCTTGCTATAATGTCTTCCTGAAAGGGTGTGCTCTCGGCGAATGGAAATGAGTTCGAGAAGAAGTCTTCCCGACCAACGAAATTCACATTGAAGGTTGTTCGTAGGGCCGACGTTGCAGAGAAGGGTTCACATTTGTTGAGAGGTCTCAGCGAAAAGAAATGTCATCGCGATGAAAGGTGGGCCTCACTGTAACGTCTCGATGACCGAATGAAGTCTCGCCGAAGGGGATTTCCTTTGGCATAATGTCTCACCGAAACATGGGAGTCTCATCGAAAGAAATGATCGGAGCTTGGGGAAAGCAGAATACCTTCGGCGTGAGGTCTTGCCGACCCGATAGGGTCTCGCCAAATGGACATTTGGAATCGATAAGACTCCTGGTCACAGAGTTGACTTCGACATGATGTTTGGCCGACAGCGATAGTATGGGCGATAATTTTTTGACATCGGCGTGACTTTTGCAACTCGCTATGAGCTCTTGCCGACGGTTGTGAGCTATGTCGATAACTGTCGAAGGGCATAATCACATCGGGGAGACACGTCTAGTGTCTCACCGACATGCGATTATGATGAAGAGCTTTTGACCGCCCGAAGAAGCTTGTGTGGCATCTGTTCGACCAATCAGAGGAAGCTATAGGCGAGCCGTGGAAATTTTACCGGTGAGAGGAAGATCAGCGGAACATAAGCAACGTGGATCTACTTTGAGAATAAAGCAATGGATCAATTCGATATCCAGGAGGTGTCGTCAACAAACAGAAGGGCAGAAACCGCAGGGACAGCTGGGATGTCAACTAGCGAGGGTCGATAGACATTAATGATAGTACCTCAGGGCATTCGAGGCAGTTCGACAGGGAAGTTCGAGGGTGGACACAGAGGCCATGAAGTTAATACTGTGGTTGCAAAAGATCTGAAGGCTTCTCCTGAGGGCGATCTTTCAAAAAAACATGGACAATAGGGATACACTTGAATGCAACATTAACTTCATTTGAAAAGATCTAAGGGCAGATCTTTCTGAAGACAGATATTTTTGTAAGCCCTAGGGGCTGACACTTTTTAAGTATATATGGCATTTTTTGCCTCTTTGTAAAGGAGTTCTCCTTATGTTTTTCAAAAGTTTGTGACTTTTGCAGTCCTTTCTCATATTAGCAAACTTTTGTAACTCATTTTGGAGCATAGTATATAGAGTTTACCTTGGTCACTGTTGATGATTCAAAGTTACTGTCTTGTTCTCGCAAAGTGTTGTGCATTTCAAGTTAATGATCAAGTTATTTTGTGAATTTCTTCTATTCCTTTATAACTTTTTCCTTTGTTTTCATGCCTTCCTTTGCAAAAGTATCGTTATACAAATCACAAACTGTGTTTACATAATCACATATGGATTCTAGTCTATGAAAAATATTTTCCTCTCTTAAAAAAGTGTGTGAATCAAACCTATTTGTGATACATTAATGCAAAGCTTACAAAGTTTGATGGATAATTTTGTGTTCATTGTCAATTTTCAAGTGTAAATCAAGTATTTTGTTGCTCTTATCAGTTCAGTGTATCACCATAGCGTTAGTTTTATTTTTATGCATTCCTTCTCCCTTTTCCTTTACAAAATCAGTAGTTTAGGTGATACCAAAGGAAGCCAGCCTTCTTCGGAGGTTGACCTTTGTCTACAAGTGACCCACAACTTTAGAGGTCTTCCCATGTTACACTGAGGTGTTGAACATCAGGTTCAACAAGGGTGCAATTTCAGGTGATAACAAGCATATCTAAATTAAATGATAAATCATGAAGATAATAATAAATAAATTAATGTTTTGTTAAGACCATAGTTATATATCCATTTCATATGTCAAAAAATATATATTCATTTAAGTTTTACATAATAAACTAAACTATGGAGTGGAGTGGTAATATGGACATGAAATGTCTAGTAAGGATACTTAAACCTTGTTTTCTATATATGATTTTATGTTTATGATTATGATTTAATAAACAAAAATTATTTATATTATGAATTTTATTTAAAAGTTGTGAGAGTTTATATTATGATAGAATTGCTTATTTCATAATATGAGTTATTAAATTTGATTTGATGATCTATTTTTGAATAAGTTCATATCAATCTATTTTTTAAAATAAATTAATTAAGGAATATGTTATAGGCATGTTTTCTTAGAATACATTATCTATTATGAAATGTATTATACTTGAAAATAGCAAGACTATTGCTCGAGAGGAATTATTGTTTTGAGGTGAACTAGTTGGCTAAGTTGCAAAGAAAACTGCTCACACACATTTGGGTTTCATGCTAAACCATTTATGGATTTTATTCCTTGTTCTTTCCCCTTTCCAAAACATATTCAATTTTTAAATTTGGTCAAATAGAGTGAAAATTGTGTGTTTTAGTATCATCTATTTTGTTGCAATCAACAAGCTAAAAATTGTAGAGTGAATATATCTTTGAATTATTTTCAAATTGTTTGTGAGATAGGGTTGAACTTGATTGAGGTAGATTGTTATTTTTCATCAAAGTTTTTGTTAATTCAATTCTATGTTTGTTGAACTATGAATCCTTTGTGTGTCACGTAGGCAAGGCCATGAGAGATGAGCCCCTGATTTGACCCCTTAGGTCCTCCTGTAATTGCTTGGTAGAAAAATTATGGGAGCTTGTTTATGTTGTGGTAAAAAATTTGGAAGTTGTCTTATTCTTATCTTTGTTTTGGTTGTAAATTTTTGGGCATTACAATAGGGTAGAGTTGGATAAAATGCTATCGAGAAGAATGCCAAGAGGAGGTGCCAAAAGAGGTATGGATGAGGGGATTCTTGAAGTGTTGTAGAATCTCACGACAAGAATGGAGGCCATGGAGCAAGCACAAAGGAGAGGGTTACATGTGGGAGATATAAGCAACAATGAAGAGGGGGATCAACCATCCAGAGAAGAGGTGGTTCATGGAGAAGGAGAAGACCCTGATGGGGTTGAAGTGAGAATACTGAGAGTAGTCATGGGGGTTGGATCCAAGCCCAAGATAGAGGTTCCCATCTAATTAGGAAGCCTCAATGGAGACGAACTCATTGATTGGATCAATGATCTTGATAAGTATTTCAAGTACGAAGAAGTTGCAGAGGATAAACGAGTCAATTTTTCATGCAAAAGACTCAAAGGCCATGTTGCTATGTGGTGGGATTATGTTCAATTAGAACGACAAAATAAGAACAAAGAAAAGATAACTTCTTGGGATAGAATGGTTGCTAAGTTTCTTCCAATAGACTACCAAACTAATATGTTTAAAAGACTACAAAACCTCAAGCAAAAGGAGATGAATGTGAAATAATATACCGAGGAGTTCTATAAGTTCATGATTCAGTTAGGGTATAGTGAAGAGGATATGGAGAAGGTAGTCAGGTACCTCAATGGATTGTAGTATAGTTTGCAAGATGAATTGAGTCTTTTGTCACTTAGGACTCTTGAGGAAGCATATCAATTTGCTATTAAAGAAGAGGAGAAGCTTATGAGGAGTAAGAGGAAGAGGGAAACACTCTAGTAGAGGACAACAACATCATTGAGGTGAAGAGACCTATAGGAACTTCTAGTGGACAAGCTAATCCAAAGAGAGGAGGTTTTCAGAATAGAGGAGGGAGACCATTTAGTACAGGAGGTTACCAAGGAAGAAGAAGAGGCTTTCCAGGAAAGTGCTTCAAGTGTAACAAGTTTGATCACAAGAATTGGGAGTGTTTCGAGTTTACACAAGAAGACCACACAAGGCCTAAGAGGAGTAATCAAATTGTGTAAGCAGATCAAGAGAGTGTGGGGTCACCTTCTCATAGCATAGAAGAACCTAAGACATGATATTCCTTGTTATTCAAAAGAGTGCTATTGAAGCCACCAAAGGAGACTCTAGAACCTATGCAAAGGAGAGCTTTATTCAAGACCAATTGTAAGGCTAAAGGTAAGTGTTGCAAACTTATTATTGATAGTGGTAGTATGGATAATCTTGTGTCAATTGAAATGGTGAACAAGCTAGGTATTACTATAATTAAACATCCTAATCCCTAACAAGTTTCTTAACTACAAAAGGGGCATCAGTTATTGGTAGATGAGCAAGCCTCATTAGAGTTTTAGATAGGTAGTTATAAGGACACTGTTATGTGTGACATCATGCCCATGGAGTTTTCCATGTGCTTCTTGGTAGGCCTTGGCAGTTTTTCAGGAAAACCATACATGATGGAAGAAACAATACCTACACTTTTTAGAAGGATGGTCAGAAACATACACTATTACCCTTGAGAGGAGAAGGAGATAATAAGAGTAGCAGTAGAAACAAGGTTATGTTGGTGATTGGAAAATAATTTTTGCGAGATATGAAGAAGGATGGAGTGGGATATGCATTAGTACTTAAGCCCAAGGATGCACCTACCTCTACGAAGTTGGATGATTTTTCAAAGGAGATATATGACATATTGAGAGAGCATATAGATATTGTGGTATATGATTTGTCAAATGAGTTGTCTCCAATGAGGAGTATTAGTCACCATATGGATTTGGTTCCAAGAGATAGCCTACCAAACAAGGTTGCATATAGATTGACTCCTAAGGAGAATGAGGAGATTAGAAAGTAGGTTGAAGAGTTATTGGAGAAAGGATTGATAAGGGAGAGTCTTAGCCTACATGTTGTACCAACATTCTTAGTGCCCAATAAAGAAGTTGATTGGAGAATGTGTATGGACTCCAAAGAAATCAATAGGATAACCATTCGATATAGGTTTCCTATTCCAAGGATCAATGATTTAATGGATTGTTTGAGTGGTTCAATTTATTTTTCAAATATAGACTTGAAGTGTGGTTATTGGATCAAATCAGGATTCAGGGATGAATGGAAGACAATGTTTAAGACTAATGATGGTCTTTCTGAATGGTCGGTTATGCCTTTTGAGCTTACAAATGCACCTAGTACTTTTATGGGACTGATGAATGAAGTATTGAAACCATTCTTGGGGAAGTTTGTGATAGTCTATTTGGATGATATACTAGTTTTTAGCAGGTCTAAGGAAGAACACCTAGATAATTTAAGGTTGGTTATGACACGGTTGCATGAGAAGTTGTTGATAAACCTCAAAAAGTGCACCTTTATGAAGATTGAGTTAGTTTACTTGGGTTTTGTGTTATCTAGAGAGGATTGAAGATGGACCAAGAGAAGGTTAATGCCATTGTTGATTGGTCAACATTGAGGAGTGCTTACGAGGTAAGGAGTTTTCATGGACTTGCTAGTTTTATAGAAAGTTTATTAAAAAAAATTAGTAGCATAGTAGCTCCTATACTTGACACTATAAAAGGGCATAAAAAGAAATTTGAATGGACTTAAGAGGCTGAAAATTGTTTTAGATATTTGAAAAAGAAAAGTGACTGAACAATAGGTATACTTGTGTTACCTAATTTTAACAAAGTCTTTCAAGTAGAGTGTGATACTAGTGGCTTAGCAATAGGGGTTGTCCTAAGTCAAGAAGGGAAACCAGTAGCTTATTTTAGTGAAAATTTAAATGATGCTAAGAAAAAGTATTCAGCTTATGATCTTGAATTTATGCATTGGTTCAATCTTTGAAGAAGTGGAGGTATTACTTGCTTCCCAAGGAGTTTATAGTTTATATAGATAACCATGCACTCTAGTTTATAAACAACCAACACAAACTAAATCAGAGGCATGCAAAGTGGGTGGAGTACCTTCATAGTTTTAAGTTTGTGTTGAAACATAAGAGTGGGAAAGCAAACAAAGTTATTGATGCACTAAGTAGAAGATGTCAATTGCTATAGGAGATTCAGTCAAATAGTGTTGGGTTTGAGAGTTTGAAGGAGTTGTATAAGAATGATGTAGATTTCAAAGATACATATGAATCTTGAAATAGTTCTATCAATAGAGATAGAGGACCATGGATTGATTTTATGTTGCGGGACATATTTTTGTTCAAAGGTAATGAGTTGTAAATTCCCAGAGGATCAATGATGGAGAATCTCTTGAAGGAGAAGCACTGTGGCAGCTTAGTAAGACATTTTGGGCAAGACAAAACTTACCTACAACTTAGTACACACTACTATTGGCCACAAATGTAGGAAAACGTGAAGAGGTATGTGAAGAGATGTAGAGTATGATAGCATGAGACGAGCAACAATCAAAATATTGGTTTGTACCAACCACTACCTGTGTCAAATAAACCTTGGGATTCGACGAGTATGGATTTTGTTGTAGGATTGCCTAGAACTTGGAGAGGCAATGATTCCATTTTTGTACATGTGTATAGGTTTTCAAAAATGGTTCATTTAATTTTTTTCAAGAAGACTAGTGATGCTACAAATATAGCTAACTTGGTTTTCAAAGAAGTGTGATTACATGGTATACCTAGGAGTATAGTATCTGATAGAGATATGAAGTTTGTAGGTCACTTTTGGAGAACACTTTGAAAGAATTTGGGCACACATCTTAGTTTTATCTCAGCTTACCATCCCCAAATGGATGGTCAAATAGAAGTGGTTAACAAAAGCTTGGGTAATATGTTGAGGTGTCTTGTTGGAAACACACCTGGTAATTGGTATATGGCTTTACCACAGGCTAAATTTGCATATAATGATTCTCCAAACAAGAGTATAGGTTTGAGCCCATTCTATATTATTTATGGTATGCATCCAAGGGATGTATTTGAAATTAGGGATCTTGGTAATTTTGAGAGAAGTGTAGATGGTGAGGATTTTGTGAAATGTATTCATGATCTTCATGAAGAGGTCAAATTATAGATTGAGGGGAGAAACCAACAGTATAAGCAGTATGCTGATAAGAAGCATAGAGAAGTACATTTTTAGGTTGGTGATCTTGTTTTGGCTCATCTCAAGAAGGAGAGATTTCCAAAAGGTGAATACAATAAAATTAAAATGAAGAAGATCGGTCCTTGCAAGATTCTCATAAAGTTTTCTGGCAATTCTTACGAGATAGATCTTCCTTCTGATGTGGGTATCTCGCCCATCTTCAATGTGGTTGTTCTTTATCCTTATAAAGGTGAGCAAATAAATGGAACAATAGACACAGAGTTGATTCCAAGATGGGAATAGCAAGTGACCAAATCGAATCCAATCGACATTGAGTGTATCTTGGAGAAGCAATTGTTGAAGAAGATCCCAAGGTAAGGAATATTTTAGTGCTTAGTTAAATGGAAGGGCCATCTTTTGGAGGATTCCGCTTGGTTAACAATTGTGGAGATCTCCAAATATGGTCATAGTGTTGATGACCTCATGTACAAGAGCTCATGGTTTTGTTTTGTCTCAGGGAGAGCCTAACACATGAGCTTTGAATTTTGTCTTGCTTTATATTTTGTTGTTTTGTTGTTTGTAGTTTTATCTTGGTTTGTGTGGGGGTAGCACTAATGTGAAGACCATTTGTATATGATTTGATAGCTAACACCTCAACATAGTGATTAAAGATGGGAAGTTATGTTTCATTTATATACCCATGTGAGCATATGGAATATGCAAAAATAAAAGGAAATGAAACTTTCACCTAGGGATACATGGTACAAAGGCAAGAATTTCCTACAAATTTAGTTATCAAAAGAATTGATAGGCAAGAAATAGTTAGAGATCAGGCAGTTAACAAAGGACAAGTGGATATGTTTTTGTATCGACTTGTAAGGGGAGTTGGTGTTGAACATGGCAAGGAGAGGTGACTAGCTGTTTGGCATGGTGAAGCAAAGGAAGGAGTGGGCACAACCAAATAGGATAGGGGCATGAGAATTTTCCAATGGGAAAGGTCAAAGGTTGCCTTTGTTCAAGGCTATTATCTTCAATGTTTTTGTTGTGTAGCATTAATGATTTAATGGTAAAGAAGCCCATGATGGCTCATGAAACTTTTCAACTACCTTTGCATATTAAAAATAGTTGGTTGTGAGTTTTCCTTAGTTTTGTTTCTTGTTAAAAAGATAGATTGGAATAGTTTTTTTAATTTCTTACTATTTTTTTATTTTCAATTAGGTAAATCTCTCTCTACTTCCAATCATGGGTGTGTTTGATCTGGAAAACAATAATAAAATATTGAATAGGCAGATTGGTGTTATCTTGTAGCTTCTACCACCAGTTATAATAGAAATATAAACTGCATTTGTTGTGTGTCTACGACCTGACTATCTGATATATGGTAGATAAAACCAACATCCAAAATCTTTTTAGTTAAATTTTAACTATTTCTCACACAATGGGATTCATTCTTCTTTGGGATTGTTTTGTTGGTCTAATTTCCTCTTTGATGTAGATTTTATGAGTACATAAATTGGGATCTAGGCCTTTCATATCATGGTAGCCCCAAGAAAAATTTTCTTTAAGATTTTGCAACATGGAGATTAGTTTTGTTTGTTGTTGTGTGCTCAACTAGATTTATGTTGAGAAGTTTGCTTGGTGAAATTTCAACTTGCTTGGTCAAGGTTGTCATGGAAGAAATGTCTAAGCATGATATATTAAGGTCACAATTATGAGGTAGCAACTCCTGAAATACATGTGTGGTTGAGGTTTATTTAGTATAAGAGACTATAAGAAGAATGTTGTGCAGTGGAAAAGACAAACATGCTAGACAAGAGTTTTGTTGTGGGTCCCTTGCATAATTATTTTGTATAATGTTTGAAAGTATTGCATCCTCATCTTGAGTTCAATCACGAGGCACTTCTCAATTTTCATTAATGTTTGTAATGCATTTAAGTCATTCTCCTCAAGATCTAGCCAAATTAGATGATCTAATTCAATTAACGATTGTGTAGGTGGATACAAAACTAATCTTGGTCAAGTTCTCATTAGAAATGATCATATCTCCAAACATACAACCTATGAAAGAATCTATGGTTTCGAACCATAGATGTCCCAATATGAGGGGATATCCTTTTGAGTTAGCCTTTGGTTGGATAACCATAAAATCAACAAGGTATTCCCATGAATCTAGCGTGATGACTATGTCCTCTATGACACCTTCATGTTTAACAATTGAACTATTTGCTAATTACAATACTATAGGAGTAAAATGAAAATCATCTAATTTAAGATTTTGCATAGTTTCCTTATTCATAACATTAGTGGTTTCACCTAATTCAATCAAGGTATTGCATATCAGAATTCCATTAATACACACATGAATGATTGGGCTACCAAGGTTTGTGTACTTTAGAACAACTACCTTTCCTAATATAATGTCTACAATTTGTCTAATGATGTGGAAAATTTGGGGGTCTTTTTTCTTTCTACCTAGATTATTTAAATACATTTCTTGAACTATTTTTCTACAAATTGGAACATCTTTGATGGCTTGAAACATGGGAATTTTTATACAAACATTTTTCAATTTTCCTAAGAATTCAAACTCAAGTTTGGGTTCACACTTTTTGGTAATTAGTCTTTCTATAAATGGGGGCTCTTTATTGATAACTTCATCTTGCTCAGGGTTAACATCATTGGAATATTCCTCAGGGGGGTTTCCATGACTAGTGGTGATGTGGGAATAGGTAGTGTTTTCCCTTAGTAAAGTTGCACGTTGTTAATTTTAACTACACAAGTTAGATACTGGAAAGTGTCATTGGAATAAGCTTGATGAACATGCTTATTATTAGGATTGGGCATATATTGGACTAGTAATTGTGTGGCTCTTGGTGGATTAGGAGAAAAATTAGCAAGATTTGGTAGAATAGCTAGTTGTTGGGGCAATGATTGTGGTTGTTGCAAGTAGCCTGCATTAGGATTAGAACAAGGTTGGTTTCCCCACCATTGTTATTTCCATGAGGATTCTAGGGTGATTTCTAGTGCTATTTTTGGCTTGTGATTGGTAGTTCTATTATGGCCAAACACCTTTGGGAGGTGTCCATACAAGTGGCACATAATTTGACCATGTTGTAGGAGGTTGATTATACTATGGAGAATTATTTGCAAAAGAATTCAATAAAGGAAAATTATAAGATAATGGATCTTGAGGGGTACCTTGTCACTAACTCCATGGTTTCCATTGTGCCAAGTAAAGTAATTTTCTATCCTCATCCTCTAGTTCCTTGAAATTTGGTTGTTCATATTTATCTTCAATGATTGACACCCTCTTACACTTGCAATCCCTTTTTTCTAGTAGCAGTGGGGGAAATATTTTTCTAAAGCTACTTTTGCATCCTCTTGTTTCTTTCTAGCATGCAAAGTATCTAGTTGGGTTTCCATATGATTTATTATTTCTTTCTTCATGTCTTTTAACGAGTTACTAAGCTCCATTTGTGAGATGTCCACAACTATTTTGGTAGTCATTGCTCATAAGCTACATGTCTTCTTCATTGTGGAGCATGAATAGTTCCTACAAAGTTGGAAAACATCATCCCATGGAAATTGAGATATTTCTCCTACTCCTATTAATTCTAGGGCATCCAAGTCATTGACTCCTCGTAATAAAATTAATTTCAAGGAATATCTAGTTAGTCAATTTTGTTTGGATTTTTGGAGGTAGAACAAAAATCTCTCCACATAATATTCTAGTGTCTCAACCTCTTTTTGAGTCATTATAAATATATCATCTCCTCTCCATTAATCCTTGCACTTCTTCATAAATTTTTCCTTCATGGTATTCTAGTTAGTTACTTAATTTCTTCCCAATCCCATAAACCATCTTAGAGAAAAGTCCTTTAGTGTGGTTGGAAACATATTCAATCCTGGTATGTGCCTATGGTGTAATCATAACTCCTAAAAAGGACATCTGATTCAAATAGGAACATATTGGGATCCTTTGTTATAAATCCATATAAGTACCAAAGAGTAGAGGGAGGAATATTTTTCAAAGCAACATTCCCTTCTTGATCAAAGATGATGAATTAAATAGTAATTTCAAGAGATTCTCCTCCACCTACGAGGCCCCCCATTGTAAGTTGGAGATTAGGATCATGAATTTATGGATTAGGTTGAACTGGTGTATTATTAGAGTCTTGACTGGAAGTGATTAGTGGATTGGCTTCAAGTTCTTGTATTTTAGGAGTCAAGGATCCACTTTCTTGGTCTACTACTATTTTTTCCACTATTGTAGATGTGTTTTTGTGAGAAGCCTGATTTGGAAGAAATATCCTTAGAGGATCTCTCCTTCTTTTCATGCAACAATTGTGTACCACTTCCCACATTCCATGTAAGGTGTTAGTAGAGAGTTTGAAATTTGGTATGATGTCTAACAACCTAAATGTTGAAAATGAAAGTTGCTATATCTATGAAAAGAAGAAATAACCTTTAAAAACCTAGATACTCTCATAGCTTGGCACTATCCTTGATAATGGTGACAAAAGTGTATGGTTCCATTTAACAAATAATAATATGGGACAAATAATTCATGCACATCTACTTGAAAGGTATAATTACCCCTAATCAAGCATCTATAAATTTTGAAAGGTTGCATTTAAATATCGATCAAGGATGTGTACTTGAGATGAAGCTAGTACTATATGCACAACTAATGAGTTTCTAAGGTTCCTAAGATGTTGCATATAGTAAGGAGATCATTGTACTAGTGAAATAATTATTATTAAATTGGAAGTGGCTAAGAAAACTAAAGAATTATGTTGTTATTTATACTACAGAGTTACAACTGTGGGTAAATGTAAATTCAACTACAAGTTCTACGACTAGTATCAATTAGTGATTGCGACATAAACAACTAAATAACCTTTTCTAATGATTAAGTTCATAATATAACTATAATATAGTGAATAAAATATCTCAATTGGGCCCTTGCTTGGGATAGTTGCACTCATTTACATAGATAGATGATCAATCAACAATCAATTCTTCATTCAAGTTATTCCACAAAAATAGATGTAATTTTTTCTTGATTATTTTACTTGCTTTGAAAGAGAAAGCACCAAATTCTTGGAAATTCACACTACCTTTGGCTTGCCGAACTTTGCAATATATAAAGACTAACTCTAATTATTCTTGACTCAAGACTATACATGTCACTCATTCTTGATAAGAAGGAAGAGGATTATTCTACAAAAAGACAACTCAAAAATTTAGAGATGAAATCCTAACACAACTTTCCTAGCTTAAATAGGGAGCCCAATTTCAAAGGAATGCATGGACAAGTGGTAAGATCATGCAACAAAAGGATGTTTCCATTAATTGGTGTCTAACTTTTTATGACAATAGACATTTGTTGGCAATATAGGTCTAATTTGAATGCTCAATCTCCTTGGACATGACCACATCAACTTTAGATGTTTTATGCTTGTTGATGTAGATTCATGACCTTTTAGCTATAGGTGTTCATCCTCTTCGTTGTTTTTTGTAGATACTTTGGTTGTAGGTCCCCAATTATTGTGGACTCCTATGGATACCTATCAACAATCAACTCATCTTTCTTTTTTTCCTTTTTGCTGCATATCAAGTTAGTCCTTTCCACAAAATATTCATCCATCACAATTTATCATACCATTTCATCATATTTCAGGAATAATCACATACATATGCAAGTACTTGTTAAAACACCAACAATTGAATTTAGTGATTTAAATTTAACATAATTTTTTGAAAATTATCATGGAAATTTTTGAATTTTTTTAGCAAGTCATAAAAATAAATAGATAAAAGGTGATGAATTATAAGCCCATCAAAACCTAAAAACATCAAATGGTAATTAGAAACCCATAAGCTAAAATAACCCAAAAGTGGCACCCAAATTATCCCCCAATTAAATATTCCTTATGATACATGTCATAACACATGTCATAAGCTAGTCAATATGTGTAGCTCCCCTTTACAACTCTTTATGCATCCAACTACGTTTTACATTTCCTATGTAAACTTCCAGAGGCCATAACTTTTGATCTAGCAAACTAATTGGGCCCTTTTTTAAAATTGAAGTACTTGAAGAGATCTACATAGTAGATACCAGCATATGCAATGTTGAGCAATCAAGAATATATATTTTGGCCAAAAACCAACTCTATAGCACAAAAAATGAGTTTTTCCATTTTATATATGAAAATCACTTTTTATATTCTTCACATTAGGATCAAGCTTGAGATACCTTTCCCAACATTCTCCCACTTGTCAAACACCTTGCAAGAGAAAGAGGATTATCAACACCATTATCTAATTTCTAGGGTCTAAGATACCCATAGACTCGTAGCACCACCTAAATTTTTAAGTACTCACTAGCTTTGTCAATGCATCTATGAAACTCTTCAAAATGCCATTTTTTTTTCTAAAATCACCACCCAATCCTCTACCATATCTCAAAAAATAATATTGGACATTAATATGCTTCATCCTAACATGAAAGGTTGGGCTCTTTTTTGTTGGAGTTGATGGTTAAACCCACAACTCCCAAAAATCACTTGCAAGCAATTATCCTATCACAAAGAAAGATCAAGCAAGATGAACTTGCTCAAAAACCAGAGGAATTGTATTATGAATTAATCTAAATAATTGATTACAATGAATGAAAAAATCCCTATGAAAAGGAAAAATAACCCTTGATCAAACCCTAGGTGAGGATTAGATTAGAATGACAATTGTCCTCATCCTATGCAATAATACAACATAACTTATAATTTTTTCAATCTAATTTAATAAAAAGACAATTCCTAAGTTTAGCTTAAGTGAATAAAGTAAAAGAGGCCTAACAATTAATTAAGTATTAGGTGATTACCTAATTAATCTAACACCCCCCTTAAGATCAACTTACAAAGAAACTAAAATTTTAGTGAAAATGTAATAATAGGTCCGAACTACAAGGCATGATGAGGTACCCATATACACAAAAAAAAAATCTCTCATAATCAGAGGAAAGGAGAGAACCTCATGGGAAAAAAATCATTTCCAAAAGAGAGAAAAATAAATAAATGGACTAGTGAAAGAAGGATAGAAGGAGGATTTGATGTGGCCCCCCAAGGACCACTTCTATCACACAATTACAATGAATTTCCCCCAAATAGGAGAGTGAAATGAGGATATGAATGCCCCCATAAAAAAAGAGTTCATGTGTCAATGATGAAAGCCTACAGGAAAAGCACAATCCACTTCCTACAAACAACATTTCTCCCCCTAGGAAAATACATATCCACTAGTGATTGGAGAAGCCATTCCCATAAGTTGGATGAATAGGGAATCCAAATCCAAATGATGTGTGCCTTTGAAAACTACTCAAATGTCCACATGGTGGAATAATATGATGTTAATATAGAATACTATGAAAAATGATGTAAAAAAGCTTCAAATACTATAATTATGGGCCAACAACAATGATGTGGCTATCATGAAAAAGGATATGAATGTCCTCAAAATAATCCTCTAAATTTGCAATATGAGACTCCACAAACAAGGATGATATGTTTTCAAGATATGAATCCCAGTAGTTGTGTTTGGAAGAAGATGAATGTATTTATGCACTGAACCAATAGGGGCCATGGATGTGGTGATACCAAGCTGATTAGGAACAAAAAATGATCGCTATTGGGTCTCAATATGAGTAAGAACATGAATAAAAGTATTTGAACCATTAAAAAATTTAAGACCTATGATATATACTCAAGCTCCTCTAAATTATCATCATCAAAACATATACAATTTTCAATGTCAAGGGGAATGAGACAATTTGAAGTAGGATCCTTTAGGAATGGATAGATATGAGGGTCTCCATGGATCTCCCAAAGTCTAGTCCATAATGTGTGGGAAAAATAAATGTTGGATACAACACACAGTGTCAAGATCAACACTAAAAAAAATTATTCCTAACATGATCACTGATAATGCCCCATGTTATCTACTCGTTGGTGTGTCTAGTATAGGTATGAGTCCATATAGATAATGAAAAATATCAAACCACCTAAGATGTATCATGATGTCATTTTTCCAAGACTCATAATTATCCTTTTGTAGGATGATCACAAAAGGATGAATATAAAAATTCATGACACCTCCTCAAATGAAAAAATCGGAGATTAATAACCTCAATGCATGTAAAGAAGACCAAATGAAGTCATCTTAGGAAAACATAACATTTCCAAGCTCTAAGACATTCAATTAATTGACTAGAATGTGAAATCACAAAAAAAAACCCAAATAAAATGTACTTAGGACAAATTTTGTAAAAGGCACATGAATGGATTCAAAGAGCTCTGAAATACCTTTCCAATGAAGCAAGAATAATGAAAATTGGAGATATAGGTGAAAAGTTATGAGCTTGGAAGCCAAAAATGATTATCTAACTTCAATAGGTGACAATCTATGCCAAAAAAAATAAAATAATGATAAGACCTATACTAATGGATAGTGCCTAGAACCAACTTTCCAATGATATCTCATTTTCTTGATTTCAACAACATTATACCCAAGTTATGGAAAAAATAAAAAAATAATAACTACCTTTAGGCCAATTAGGGCTAGGAAGGGGGCCAAGGGTGGGCTACTGTTGATATCACACTGACATTAGTTGATGGAATATGCTCTCTACATTATAATATTCTCCTATTTTGGTAACAAATCATTGTTTTCTCCAAGTTGCAAGAATATACTAAAATGAAAGAATATTACCCAACCAAAATTCATTGATGGTTGTCAAATATTGTCCATTGATTTTGTGCACCACCTACCAACATGTATCTCCAATCCCCAAAATATTCCTAAGGGTGGTAGAGAGGATTGGATGTGTTTTTGATTGGTTGTGTGGAGGGCATCAGTTGGAGACGTGTCACTAATAGATGTCAATGAATGATCAATACAAAGCCACCCACAATGAAGTGGGGCATTGTATGCCTCTATCAATCTTGACAAGACTACAACAAGGTACAAATAAACCCTACACAACTAAAAATCTACCAAGCTTTTTTTGTGTCTTTTTTGAAAATCTAGAAAAAAATAATTTAAAAAACCAAAAAAATATTTTTGATTAAAACCCTCCTACCAGGTGCAAATCGATTAGGTGTAATGGTAGTCAGGATGTAAGTAGGGTTGTACAATTGTACGTATTCCTATGCATGGATTCTTGGATGCTAATTTTTTTTCAACTATGATTTTGGTGAATTGGCAAACAATCTTAGGGATTTTGGTCTTTTGGACTCAACAATGATGTTTGTTTCACTCTAGGATGACCCAATTTTTCCTTTAAGATTGAATATATCAAAATTTAAATAGGAGGTTATAGATCTGGTGCTCTGATACCATGCTGGAGTTGACAGTTAAAACCACAACTCCTATAAATCACTTGTAAGCAATTATCCTATCACAAAGAGAGATCAAGGAAGATGAATTTTCTCAACAATATGAGAAATTGTATTGTGCATTAACCTAAATAATTGATTACAATGAATGAAGAATCCTTATGAAAATAAAAAACAACCCTAGATCAAACCCTAGGTGAGGATTATATTAGACTATGAAAAATCTCATCTTATGCAATGTGACAACATGACCTATAAATAGGTCAATTATAATGGATCTTGCCTCTAGCCCAAAATTTGAACAATCCCTTAAGCCAAATGTCTTCCTTAAAAGCATGATTTGTTTCCATGTACCTACTTTTTTAGTGGAAAAAAAATCCATATCTTATAACTTATTCATCCAACTGATTGCACCACCGAACATTGTGAAAACATATCCATTGATGGATCTTCTACTACTGATATCTCTAGCCCAATTTGAATCCAAAATTACAAATATAATTCTCCTCCCCACTAGGATAATTATGATAATAAAGGAATACTCAGAGGTACCCTACAAATACCTAAATACTCTCTTCACTACATCCCAATGTACTCATCCAGGACTAGCCATAAATTGACTAGGTATTCCTAATGCTTGGGCAAGTTTTGGTCTTGTACAAACCATAACATACATAAAAATCCTAAGTGCACCTAGCATAAAGGTACTCTATGCATATCCTCCACCTCACTAGGATAAATTGGACATTACTCAACAATTAACTTTGTCCCCATCATAATAATAAGAACACACAATGGCTTGCAATTTTACATTTAAACCTCTCCAATACTAATTTCACATACTTACTCTAGCCCAACTGAAGTTTTTTTCAGTCTATATATTTTGATCATCCCTAAGATGTATCTGGCTACCCTTAAGTCCATCTCAAACTGTACTAAAAGATAATACTTCAAATCACAAATCAAACCTTTTCTATTACCAAAAAATAACATATCATCAACATATAATGCAATTAATGTCCATTTTATAGTAGATGCAATGATTTGATTTGGATCTCAAAAATACCAAACTTAGCACAAAAGAATCAAAATTTTTGTACCACATCATAGGAGATTTATTAATACCACACACAAATTTATTCAACTTATAAACCAAATGTTCTTTACCTTTCTTAATGTAGTGATCTAGATGTGTCATAAAAATCTCTTCTCTAAATTATCATGAAGGAATATTGTCTTCACATCCATATGATCAACCTAAAAATCATGCATTATAAAAAGAGATAATAGCAATCAAATGGACGTCAACTTTGGTACTAGGGAGAAAATATCACCATACCTTATTCCTTCAACCTAGTAATAACCCTTGGAAACCAATCTCATCTTGTACGTTCCTCAACATTGCCATCAAACCCTTTTTTCTTTTGAACACCCATTTGCATCCAACATGCTTTCATCCATTAGGGAAAGGTGCTAAGCCCCATGTGCCATTTTTATTCAAAGAATCCATCTCCTTGTCCATCGCCACATTTTAGGACTCTGCATCATCTATACCCATAGCCTCCTTTATAATCCTAGGCTCATATGTGTTAATAATAAAATAAAAATGTGTCTCTAATTAGAGGGAGTAATCAAATAGAAAAAATACATATCAAACACCTAATATAAAGGAGATACAAAATCCAAAACTATCAAATGGTAATTAGAAACCCATTTGCTAAAACCACTAAAAATTGGTGCTTAAATTATCCCCCAATCAAAGACACCTTATGATGTGTCATAACATGATACAAAATCCAAAACTATCAAATGGTAATTAGAAACCCATTTGCTAAAACCACTAAAAATTGGTGCTTAAATTATCCCCCAATCAAAGACACCTTATGATGTGTCATAACATGCATCACAAGTTGGTCAATAGGTGTAACTCCCCTTTACAACTCTTTTATGTGTCTAATTTTTTTTTACATTTTGAATGCAAACTTCTAAAGCCAATCTCTTTTGATTTGGTGGGCCAATTGGGCCCTTTTAAAAAAATATACACAACAAGCACCAATGTAGGCAATTTTGAACAATTGAGAATATTTACTTAGGAAAAAAACAAAAAAAATAGTTTTTTGATTTTATATGCAAAAATCAATTTTTGTAATATTAACATTAGGAGCAAGGTTGAACCACCTTTCCCAAAAAATATTTATGTAAGATGATTGAATTCAACTTGCATGTTTTTGACATAAATGAAGTTATCCCCATTAAGTTTTCCTTCATTCTCTAAATTCTCTCCAATACTCTTATTGTTGATAATTAGATCATCCACCTTTTTAGTAACATCTAAGTTACCTTTGGAAAGGTTATTGTTTTGTTTTGGAAAGCTTCCATTTATTTTCTAGTTTCATATTGAGCTTATGAGCTTCTTGCAAGAAGTCGAACCACCTTTTTAGTAACATCTAAGTTACCTTTGGAAAGGTTATTGTTTTGTTTTGGAAAGCTTCCATTTATTTTCTAGTTTCATATTGAGCTTATGAGCTTCTTGCAAGAAGTCGAATATGCTTGAGTATGGCCATGGAAAACCTTACAAAATAGTTATAACCACTAGGCAAGATTTGAATGCAAAGAGATTCATTCTTCCATGTGTGTAAAGTGCATAAAATTTTCTCCTTGATTCTCATCATGTGACAAACCAATTTGTACTACTGGTGCTAACAATGGAGGAGGAACATCAGCTAAAACTGGATTTAATATGTGACAACATAAAGGAAATGGCAAAGTATTTCTCCTTAAATTTTGATGCCATTTCAATGCACATATTATTAGCAGTTTGGTGAATTGTAGAGAGAAAAATTCTATTTAAATTCCTTTCAAAAGCTTGCTTTAGGGCATCATATACTAAGATAAAATCCCATTTTTGTTTCAGGATTTGCATGGAAAAATACCACCTATAAAGCCTTTAGCTTTGTGCAAGTCATATTGTTGGATGCCTTTTAACACAAAATTACCAGGTAGGAATTGCTCCCTAACTACCTCAAAAGTAATATGTAGCACTGAATATGAAGATTGCAAAAGGTCAAGGAGGTTTGAAATAAAGATGGACAATACCTGAGAGAGAAAAATCAACCTCCTTGCTTTGGACTGAATGACCTCGGCTCCCACTATTGTGCGAATGCAATCAACAACACTAGGGAAATTTGTAATAAAGATTTGTGAAAGACACTCATGGGACAAAATACCTATGAAAGGTATTTCTGAATCACAAACATTGAACTTGACCCTAAAATTCCAAGGGTGGTAGTCCATGGTTACACTACTTAGAATGCACACCAACACTTAGAAACCATACACCACCCACAACAACCACTGATTATTGAACAATCCACACAACTTGAGATGGCAGATGGTGACATAATAGCAATATAAAGAGGAATGCCACTCATATCAACGAATGAACTGTTAGGTTAATAATTAAGACCCTTGCCAAATCACAACCTTCTTACATCATTTAACATTCTAAGTGAAATATTTTGCATGCCCTAACACGAGGTTGTTTATTAGAAGGTACTTATGAGCACAAGATGAAAATCAAGTTTCAATAGGCTTGATTTTATGCATGTTTGATATTTATGTACCTGCAATCAAAAAACATGTTAGTAAAAAGACTTGATGATCTAATTCCCCTACATCTCCCATATGGCTTAGGATGGATGCTTCAACAAGGGTCCTTTCAATAATGATGAGATATGAATATCATCCAAGCACCCAGGCAGGGATTAACCAAAATGGCCCCTTGAAATACATTAAGGAACTTTTCCCAAACACTTGTAGTTAAAATGATGCAACTGTTTATTATATGATGCCCCTAATAGAGCCTGAGAAGCTTTCTTGCAATAGAATGTCTTTCAAATTTTTATATTCTAAAATTGAAGATCATCATAAAATGATTCCTCAACCCCTTGATTACAACCCATGTTGGCTAAAGCATCCACCATTTTATTTCCTTCTCTATAACAGTGGCATATATGATATGAGTCAAATTTGTCTAATAGGTCCTAAACTTCATTCAAGATGTATGAAATTTTCTAATTCTGAGCATGTTTGATTTTGCAAGCATGTACTATCACCAATGAATCCCCTTCTATTTAGATCTTCTTTAGTTTGAGACTGATTGCTAACCTCAATCCATGCAAAAGAGCTTGAGCCTCTGCACAATTCTTTGAACCTCTTGGAAACTTAATTGATTTTGCTCCCACTATGGAACCCAAGCTATCTTGAATAACACACCCTACACCTGAAATACCCAAATTTCCCTTTGAAGCTCCATCAAAATTTAGCTTAGAAAATTTTATGGGAGGAGGAATCCAAGAGATTATACTTCTATGAATTCTATTTTTTTGTACTTGAAACAAACTTCCTTTGAATGGTAGCACCAATTAACCCCAACACTTCATTATAACTACATCCCAATCAGTGAAAATATAACCCACTTTTTTGATTTTAAAACATAGGCATTAACTGCTTCAACCACTAAATTTTCTATTTTGGCCAATTACTTGGGATTCTTTTCTGAAAATTATTTTGTTTCTCACCCACCAATGTTCCAAATTAACATTGATGGAACTATTTTCCAAATGCAGGCCAAGAGCGAATTTTTATGAAGGATGGGCCAACTTGAAAATAAGTCCCATAGCTTATTTGGCAGAGGACCATACCAACTTGATTTTTGTAAAACAAAGTTCCAACATTTTTGTGCAAAGGAAATTGCACAAAAAGATGATCATTGTTTTCCAAAGATTTATTACATAATACACAATTAAAAGGATCTGCTATCTTCATCTTGGTGAGCCTATCACTTGTTAGAATTCTGCTTTTTATTGCCAATCATAAGAAACTGCTTGCTTTTGGAAGTATCATATCAGGCCAACAAAATGTGTATGCCCTTTTTGATTCCAAGTGTATCCCATTACTATTTATAGATTTATAACCCTACTTCACATTATACAAACCTAATTTGGACGGCACCCAGAATAGTCTATCTAGATGATTAGATCTGAATATGATTCTCTGTTTAAGAATGTTAGATAGAAGATCTTTTTGTGGATTTGGAATATGCATATTTGAAAGATCTTTCCATATTATTGAACCTTGGTGCACACTTGAGTATATAAAATAATCACTAACCTTTAGACCCCATGATTGTGATAGAATGTCTTTAGCCAACTACAACTCTTGGATATTAGCTAATGGTGGATATCCATTCCATGGATCTTGATAGAAGAATGCTTCATTTTCACTATGAATTTCCTAGGAGAGATACAGTGAGATTACATCTCTACGAGTTCTCTACAAGTTATTATGAAATTCCACATTACTGAACTAGTGGGAGGATCAACTATTGTGAAAATTTTGGATGATGAAGGAGAATCTAGATATTTTTGTTGCATTATCTTGCACCATTTTGCTTGGGTTTTAGTGTACATACACCAAGCTAACTTTGCCCCTAGAGCCAAATTTCTAGTTGGAAGATGCACCCCCTATGTGCTTTTATGAATATATTTTTTCTAATGCCATGAGAGGGTTCTTACCCTTGTTATCCATGTTCCCTTTCCACAAAAACTACCTTACCAACCTTTCTATTTCTAAAATGATGGACTTAGGAGCTTTAAGTACAACCATACAATAGTTTATAATTGCAAATAAAACTAATTTAATCAATAGGATTCTACCCATCAAAGACAACCATTTGCCCTTCCATGATGAAACTTTTTGTTTTATACTAAGAATAATCTTTTCCTAATAAGATTTTTTCTTGCCACCAATAAAGAAGGGGATTCCCAAATATTTACATGGCAGGAAGCCTAAAATCTATAGAATTTTTCTTTTTACATTTAGCTTTGCATTAAAAATATAGTCTTTGGATTTTCTTGCATTCACCTTTTGACCTGACACAAAGGAGTACTTATCTAGAATAGATTTAACTTTTTTTTCTTTTGCAATAGATGCATGACCAAACATGATAGTATCATCCCCAAAGAGAGAATGAGTATTGCAGATTTCTGTGTGTGGTATTTGAATCCCCTTACATAAGCCTCATGAGTGTACCTTTTGGATAGATCTACTCAAAGCCTCAACTAAAATGATGAATATAAAAGGAGACAAATGGTCACCTTGATGAACCCCTTGAGTGGAATTGAAAAAGCCTACATCTATACCATTTATTAACACAAAGAATTTTGACCCAGAAATACATGAAAGTATCCACTTACACCATCTATGGAAAAAACCAGAAAAATTTAGAGCTGCAATTAGGAAGGACCAATTTACCCTATCATATGCTTTCATCATGTCCAGCTTAATAATAAAAGATGACAGCTTATTCACATTAATTGAATGTAAGACTTTGTGTGCAACAACTGCTTCTTCAGTCATTTATCTCCCTTGAACAAAACCCCCTTATTCCTTAGATATAATTTTGGGAATGAGAGACTGAAGTCTTAAATAAATTGCCTTTGTGAAAATTTTGTATATTGTGTTGCATAGTGATATGGGCCCGAATTCTGAAAATGACTTTGGCTCTTTCACTTTAGGGATTATGACCAACTTGTTGTGTAGACGGTTGCTATTGCAGCAAAATATCAACCTGTTAATGCTCGATACAATCGCCAGAGCTAATGAATCCACATGAGGTGGTTAAGCCATGTTGCAAACTTGAGTGCTACATTGCACAACACAAGGAGACCAAGGGCGCACACCTTGCAACAATCCCCCCAGTGCAAGCAAGGGGTTCAAACCTGTGACCTAGGCTTTAATACCAATTATTGCATAAATGATTGTCATTGCACCAAAAGATTGATCTGTTAATGCCTGATACAACTACCAAAGTTAATGAATCCATAGGAGGTGGTTAATCCATGTCACAAACTCGAGCATTGCACTGCACAACATAAGGATACCAAGGGCACACACCTTGCAACACAACTGAGTGACATTAAATTACTTCAACATTGCGCTTGACTTTCTTGATTCCTCTAATGCCTTTAAAATATCACCACTTATAAACTCCCAGTATTTTTGAAAGAACACTGTTGTATAGCCATCTGGACTTGGGGATTTATTTGGGGGTAAAGGCAACACAATTAACCTTACTTCTTCCATAATGAACGACCTAAGAAGTTGCTCATTATCTTCCTAATTAACAACGATGGAATGGTATCTAATATATCATCTCTTTCTAATGATGTTTGTAGAGACTAATCAAAGGGGGCTATAGTCAACAAATTTTGGAAAAAAATATACCTTCTACCTGCATATCCTCTTCTTTTGTGAGCTTAACACTTGTTAGGCTATCATTAATTAAAAATATTATATTCTTAGCCCTTTTCAATTGAGTAGAGATGTGAAAAAATTTGGTGTTGCGATTTCCCTCTTTCAACCAAACCTCTCTTGATTTTTATCGCCAATAGGTTTCCTCCCTTGCTATTAATTATGCCCAATATACTTGTAGTTTTTTTATTCTTCGAAGGTTGCAACATCCAAACCATGATTGATTATATGATTGTTAATCTTAGATAGTTGTTTGTATACTAAATTATCCTCCTAAAGAAATATATTCTTAAAGACTTGAGCATTCCAAATTCTTAGTTTTCTTTTAAAGAACTACAATTTCTTGCAAAGTTGATACATATGAGAACCATGAACAAAGGGGGCACTTTGCCACCATTGTTTAAGCATGGGAAGAAATTTGGGATGATAGAGCCACATAGATTCAAATTTAAAAGAGGATTTAGCCTTTTGCTTGCTACTAATAGTGGTAATGACCAATGAAATTGCAAAGTGATTAGAACTTGAAAAATGATAATATTTTAGATGATAGGTTATAAATGCCTGAAAACCAACTTGATGATGCTAAAAACCTATCCAACCTTTTTGCTATTTTAATAAATTCTTTCGTTTGTTAATCCATGTGAATCTTCCATTACTTGGAAGAACATCCAATAAACATTATCTTGGATGAAGGAGGAAAAGCCGTCCATTGTTCTTTATGGGGGAAATACTCCACCTTGCTTCTCCTTTAGTGATGTGATTGCATTAAAATCTCCAGCTAGAACTAATTTTTCATCCCCAAGTTGAGCCAACACTTCCCTTATGTTCTCCCAAAGTTGTTTCTTTCCTCCCATTAGAAAAGGACAATACACATTTACTACCCAATTTTTAATATTAAAAAATTCTACTTTGGTCAATACGATTTGAGATCAATTCTAACCTTACAGTTTGTTGACATGGCAAAGAGATGATATTAGAGATGATAAATAGATGATATTAGAGGAGAAAATGATGCCAAATAACTAGTTTGTTAACATGACAAAGAGATGATATTAGAGTTGAAAATCATGCCAAGAAGGGTAGATTTATATGCTATTTTGTGATTAAATATGGCAAGGTGGAAGAAAGAATGAAGTTACACAACTATTAGATGCATGTCGAGAACCAAAATGCATGTTTAATGGTTTCTTTTTTTTTGTAGGAGCATAAGGGTAGGCTAGATTAGAAGAAGCATAAACAATCTTCAATTAACAAGTAGTCACCGTGAAGTTTCTAGGTAAAGAGTTACGCCTGTGAAGCAACCTTACACTTCCATATTGCTAGGTTGAGAATGTACCATTTAACAAAAGAGTAAAACATTTCCTTTTAATATTTAAGTGTTTATCAATGGTAAAGAGTGGAAACAACTTTTGTAGAAGTTTTTCAATGGAAATAATGATATATTACATCTCATCGACCATTTTCAATCCTTTAGCAAACAACACTCTTACATGGTATAAATTTTAATTATAAGATTAAGAGAGACCGAAGCTTGGATATAATTAATCAAACAAATATATTTTAAGGACAAGTAGAACACAAACCTAAAATCATGATGAGATTTGTAGGAAAGTAAGGATCAATACCAAATATCTTTGAATCCCATTTCTAAATATTGATTTGGGTTGCATGTGGTTACAAACTACTAAAGGGAGCTCATAAAATTTCATTAATCTATTCTACCAAATGGAGTAAGTTGGGAAAATAAGACCTCTTTTAGGGAATGGTCCCACCAAGTTAGCCAAGGAGCAAGTCTCTACCATGCTTTCCAAATATTCTAGAATTAAAAGGAGGCTCATGGATTGAAGCAGAAAGAAAATATAATTTTTCTTTCCAATTAATTTGCACCCAAGCTCTTGAAGTAGTGGTAGATTGGATTCTACGACATATAAGGATCTAAGGAGCAGACCCTTGTAAATCCCACACTATCCTTTTGGAAATGAGGAAAGTTCCTTGTGTGATGGGATTTATGGTAACCATCTCCCTATAGTCTTTTAGTTGCATGTAGTGTTCCCATGATGTAGCCAACAAGCTTTTTTTGTTGTCTTATTTGATCCATAAGAAACTTTGAATGAGTTAAGTAAAATGATTCTAAAAATATTTAGAGGGTAATCAACATGAGAAAATATATATATTCTTTACAAGGAAAAAATTAGTAGTAATTTGGATTCAAACAACCATAGATAGTAACTAATGGGTTTAAGATAGCAATTAGACTTTAGCTTATTCAAGTATCATTTTCAAATTATAATAATGGAGACACCATGCCAAATAAAAATACCAAATATCTAGAAATGACACTTTGCCATAGGCGATGCCACTTAGAGAGTATCAATTATAGAGATAAATCTAAGGATATCATTAATATTTTGATTTTATGCATGAAAAAGTGAAAATGTTAAAGCAAAAGAATATAGATCCAAAAACATCTATAATATTGGTAATCTTATCCTCAAAGCTCTTGTGGGGTAGATTTATATTGGATAATTGTTTTTTTATCTTGGGAAGTACTAGAATGGGCAAAAAAAAAGAGAAAATGCCCTCCTTGGAAGTTGGACTCTAACAAAGGGTATAAGGTGGCATCCAAAAGTATTCTTGTTCACTAATATTGATTATGTAAAATATCAAATATCTTATTATATATAAAGTGGTAGTTAATTTATAGGATGTTAAAATGGCTTGGATTTAGCATTTTTCTCATTCCGTTATCCAACTACTTTTTCAAGATGCCAATGGTCAAATACCCATCATCATATCCTTGTCAACCCCTTCTCACTCTAGAGTTGCATTCACCAAGGCTATCCACTAGCTCCCTTGCTTTATGTATTACCTATTAATTGTCTTGGATACCTCTTGCAACATGCTCATTCTTAAAAAATCACCCATGGCATTTTCCTCCACAATAGGTCAACAGTTATCAATTCCTAGTCTCCAAACTTATAAAAGGTTACATATCCACTTAAATTTTTTTACCTATTCTATAAAAATAAAACCCAACATACCTAAGGTACTTTCTCCCACCTTCTCCACAACAACCTCAAATTGAGGAAGACTTTAGTTAGAATTGACATGCCTAGCTTAAAGGTGGCTCTACATAGATTAGATTTGACATGGCTATCTTCAAGGTGTGTCTACATATATTAAACATTAAAACAACTAGATGAACAAGTGGAATATTAGATCAAAGGACCATCTAAACATCATTGATAATCAAACATATTATATAAGTGAAAAAAATATATCAAGGATGTGAAGAAAAAGTTTCAACTATAAATGAATGGGCCAACAATATCATAATTAGGTACCTTCTCCCAACTTGTCCACAAGGTAGACTTTACATAGATTTGACTTGCCTAGCTTAAAAGTGGGTCTACATAGATAAAACATCATAACAACTAGATGAATAATAGGAATATTAGAACAAATCAATGTCTAAATACTAGTAAGAATCAAACATTATATATAAATGGGAAAAAAAATCATTACAGTGAAGAAAAATAAATATGAATAAATCCCAACAATACCTCAATGATTTTGAAGAAAAATAAATATGAATAAATTCCAGCAATACCTCAATGATTTTAGTCATTCTTGTGACATCATGACTAACTTAGTATGTAGGGGAAAAAATCAAAGGGAAGGAAGAAATTATCAAATTGGAATAAAAAACAACTCACATAAACATAAGTGAGAGAACCATAGAATAAAGATGATGTGTAATAAGTACAAAGCAATGATAATAAATAAACATTACATCATATAATATTTTTTCTATAAAACATTATGTATGCTTGCTTCAAGTGTGGACTACATGTGAGGGGAAAAGATTAAAAAACTTGATTTTTTATCAATTTTTTTGAAAAAGGGGTCAAACTTTCATTCATTAAATTCATTTTATTCATTCATTCCTATTTTATATTTATACATTTTTAACTTCCATGATGTGCTCTAAATGAGATCAATCCCCATGTTTTGAAAATATTTTTTCATCAAATATACAAGTTTAATTTCCAATCCACCATCTTCAACACTTACCAACCCATATGAGCCAAGTACAACACTTACCTACCAATATCATTCAACAACTTGAGGTAGACATAGGTACAGCCTAAAGCAAAAGTACATCATATGGAACACTATTGATTATGTCATATATTCTTAAAGTAAATCTCCACAATTTTATACAATGCAATCTTTTTATATCCTTAATGAATCATGATTTAGAAATCCACTTACATCAAAGGCTTTTTGCAAGCATATTATTATCCATAACTTAGATAATGATTCCCAAATATACTTGGGATACCATGTAAGGGGTTGATTCCTCCAACATGTATCATTTATATTCTCCTGGATCTAAATAAGTTCAATCGTCACCAAGACTTTTGTTTATTTGTAGAGAAGTTCTATAATATTAAGGCATTTTTGCAATCCATTAATATTGAGCGCACATGCCTAAGCTACATGAATACTCAATGCCTTTTACTTTAAAACTACAGATTAAGAGATATCCATTTTGTTAAATTTGCTTAGGGCAGAAACCTAATATCCATTTTGTTAAATTTGCTTATGGCAGAAACCTAAACTTAGTGCACCTCTAATGGATTTAAACCTTGATGGATGATGTAATAACATATTATTACCCACCATTGTGCATCATACCGATACCCAACTTCAATATTTCAACTAACCAACCTATATGCCCATATACAATGGCCATGCTACAACTTCATGTTAGCCTAGATTACAATTCTAATGCTATGCAACTTTATGTGATTAATGTCTTTAATTAGTAATGTTGAGTGGTTGATATTATTTGACTAACTTGCCCTTTAATCCACGTGCTGCTTTACATGCATCAATATTAGCAACAATCGATTAATATTTTCATGTGTTGTCCAACACAATATTTCAGTGACCCCACGGCCATAGCTAAAGGTGATCAGATAACATGGAACTCATCTCCAAATGCGCCTTTGTTAATTCTTAAAAAAAAATCAATTCCTCACTATTCCTTGTTAATGTATATCCACACCAAAACAACCGAGTGTGAAAGTGTGAGGTGACGTGACTGGCCTCCACTCATCATGCGCTATTCACACCAATAATCATGTGGCCAATCTCTATCCATCTGAAATTGACTCTTTAATCCCGGTACTCCTATCTGTACCCTTGTGTCCCCAAAGGGAAATAAAGAGAAACAGAAAATGTCGCTAAACTTTTAGCACAAATTCCCTATTTTGACGAGTTGACAATGTAGTCAGCAAAGCACACTTATTGGTCTGATTCTTGAAAGTACCCCTGATTTTTCGTAGGACAATGCCCATCTCCAGCCCCTCGGATTCGCTTTAACGGTCACATTTAAGCCTGAACAAATTGGTCTGAATCCTCCTGTAGCCCAAAAAGAGATCATCCTACTCTGCCGAGGAAAAAATGTCCACAGAAGAAGAGGACAACATCAGCAGAACAACCCCAAAGTCTGCAACAAAGAGGAACTCAAATCCTGGAGTTAGGCGTCAAGGGGGTCGTCTCTATGATTCTGTCAATGGAAAAACCTGTCACTGGTGCAGACAGAAAACAGTGGAAAATCATGTTCAATGTTGTAAATGTCCTATTAGGTTTTGTGGACCATGCCTGAAGAATAGGAATGGAGAAGACATTGTGCTGGAAATGCAGGAGGGTAATTCTTGGGTGTGCCCCAAATGCAGAAATGGATGTGGACCAGGCTGTAATCAATGGTAATGGTTTGTTAATTACGTTGAGTTTTGAGCATTTCAACGGTTGATTTAAAGATAAAGCATGCTAAGTCCATCATACTCCACTTTATCTCAACTTGTAAATGTTTTTAGTGAAGTGCAATCCTTTTTTGGTATTATTTTGGTCCATAGAAGTATACCCAAAATGTAGTAATCAGCAGCAGCAGAGTACCCAAAATGCAGTAATCTATAGCAGCTCACTTAATACATTGAAATAGTTTTGAGCTTTAAGCAATGAGAGTAGTTCAATCTACTTCGACTTTAAAGCATTTCAATGATTGGTTGAACCTTTGGTTACAGTAAGCACGCCATTGTCCACTTTTTATATTTTTTATTTATACTGTGTGATGACAAAGTTCTATCCGCTGGTTCGATTTCTGTGCAGAATACCCAAATGCAGTAACTAATCCTCAATGAGCGCATTGCAGTTTCCGTGATTTAATCTTAGGGTATTAAATCTTTTTTAAATAAGATTTATAAAAACTTTGGTTTATATTACCTTGGGGCATAAGAAATCATATGTGTTTTTGAAGTCAGTAGCAGAACAACCAGCTCAAGTGTTCCAGATGGAATTTACACCTAAATGCAGCAATCGTAGCAACTCAGTAAATACTTTATGTTTTCAACACTTCATTGTTTATTTGATCTTGGAGCACTGTAAGTTCGCCATAGTCCTCCATTATTTTTTATTTATGCTTTTTAAGGTAAGTATAATCGTCTGGTCCATGGTAGAATACTCAAATGCAGTAAGCAATAACAACTTAACGGCTACATTGCAATTTTGTTACTCCAGCGATTGATTTAAGTTAGGTACACCAATTTTATTTTCACATACTTTGTGAATGAGAATAAAGGATAACAATCTAGTAACTACATTGTAATTTCAGCTCTTCAGTGATTGATTTAAGTTAGGATGCACCAATTTTATTTTCACATACTTTTTGGATGATTGAAGTCTTTCAGATACCGTAAATTTTATTTTCTCTTGAAAGTCTTTTAGTGGCTAGAGATACCTAAGGTTAGGGACCCCAGATAAACAAAAAAATGGAGTAGAAAGAATGTAGCTGATGGTTTTAAACAAATCAAAATCGTGAACAAGGCATTGACCAACACTTCTTCATAATCTGATAGCAAGCTATTGTCCAACCAGAAAGGTCTCTCATTTCCTTCTCTATCTTTCTTTGCCACATTCTTTTGATCAATGTAGTTTCCGTTTCCCACTTGCAATTAATGGTAGATTTCCAAATTATTGTCTCTCATTTCCATCTATTGGGAGGATATAGGAGCAGATTCATTCTCTTTTCAACTAGACCATTCGAAGCAGGGACAAAATACTTATCCTTCACTTTCAGCATTATCCAATTCACATGACCAGATGTTGCCCTTCTATGGTTCTGTCTCCTCTTCTCTCTGCCCCCCCATATTCCTTGAAAAGTCAAGAGCAGGGAACAGGGAACGTGGGAAGTAAATATCCTCTCCCATGTTGATGCACAAACAGAAAAAATATAATGAATTGAAAAGTGATAAAGAACCACCTTCCACACTACTATCGAATTGAAAAAATGCAGAGAATGTGAAGACTAGATAGCCCAATAAAAAATATTTTTAAGATATCATTGCGAGAAAAGGAGAAAAGTCCAAAATAGCCATTAAAAGGGTCATTATTAGAGGTCTATTGCTATGAAAGCATGTTTCTAGGGTTTTACGTAGGAATTTTTAGGGTATAGCAAATTACAGGCATCATTAAAAACATCATTATTAGATCTCTTTTGCTATGAAAGCATGTTTCTAGCCTCTAGGGTTTTACAGAAGAGTTTTTAGCCTATGGCATATTACGTAGGTTAGTCTCATTAAAGAGTCAAAATATACATTTTTTAATGAAACAACATGGGTTTCAGCATTTTCCTTTGGCAACTATTTAAAAAAGCATAATTAATTGTTTATCAGGGCAAACTTACTCTGTTTTCTCTATTAATTCCTCTTCATTATCAGAGTTCCATATTTCCATCTCCCTCCTCACTGATACAAGGGACACTCAGGAATTGACTTACTGGCTTTGGGGGAGAGCTGCAATCTAATCCTGGCAGCTATCTCCTTGTTTCCCTGCATAACCACTCTCAGCTTGTTGATAATCAAATGATCATGATGAGTGGCCTCAGGTCCACAACTTTGGACTGCCATTTCAATGGTATTATGATCTTCATGCAAGAGGAACGATCCAGCTGTATTACAGGTGTTGCTGTGGATTGAACATTATGTCCTAGCTTCTGAATGCCTGCAACTTCCACTTCATCCACACTCTTTGCGGCCTTCCACATCCTTTTAATCCAAATGTGTGCATCTAGGGGTTTCAAATCTCTTTTTTATCATAATTTGCAAATCATGCTCAGAGATGAGCAGCATTCATGAATTGAAAAATGATAGAGAACCACCTTCCGCACTAATATATAAATGAAAAAATGCAGAGAATGTGAAGAGTAGATTAACCAATAGAAATTCTTTATGATTTTAGGGTTTTTCAGAGGAGTTTCTAGGGTATGGTAAATTACACATGCTAGTCTCACCAAAGAGTCAAAATATATATTTTGTAATGAAACAACATATGGGTTTCAGAATTTTCCTTCTGCACCTATTCAGAAAAGCATAATTAACTCTTTTTCTGTCTAAATAGGAGAGTCAGATTTTTAATTTTAGTGGGGTTTGACCCATGTAGTTTTGAGTCAATAGCAGAATACCAACTTGGGTATTTCAGGGATACCCCCGCGTTTAGTTTTCTTTTATGTTTTTGTCTCGATAGCAGAATACCAACATTGACTGCTCTAGGAATAAATTAATGGTAAAATGTTAAAAGATAGCCTAATTTGTTCAGCTACGACAAAATTTCTGAGCAGCTGCATTTTTTCATAAAAGCAAAATTCAGCTAACACAAAGAAAAGAGTGTACCCAAAAGGTTGTATCTCCAGTTCACAGTAATTTTACCTGAAAATCAATATTTTACCAGTTAAACAAGGACTAGCTTGCACAATATATATTCTGAAGATGAATTTTATGGAAATTTCAATTTATATTTATATAGAAGCACAACCATCTGGCATGACTTATCCATTGCTGTTTTCTGAACAGCTGCAACTGTGGACCATGTCGAAAATCACAAGGTCTTGAAAAAACAGGAATAATAGTGCATCTTGCTAGGGGTGCTGGGTTCTCCAATGCACATGATTATCTTGTATTCCAGAACACTCATGAATCTCCTTATGAAATTGCCTGTCGCAAGAAGGGACGTGGCTGGTGTAAAAGTGCTGATCATTTTTTGGCGAGACCTGAAGAATTTGGGACACGAGTTTTAAATACACCAATGACGTCAACAGATCAGTTAAGGACAAATTATGAGGCATGCCACAAAAGGGGGAATGTTGGAACAAGCATTGTGTCTCCATCCAGTGAAGGTAGACTACAACATGAAAGCAACAACCTGGGTCTGAACAAGAGACTGAAAACCAATGAAGGTCATGAATCTTCCTGTGAAGAAAAACTTTCTTCAGGAGCTAGGGTGGTTGGATGTCAAACAGATACAAGCAACGAGAAAACTTGTCATCGGTGCCGTAAGAGGACCCTGCAGGACCATGTTCATTGTTCTCGCTGTCCTTACCGTTTTTGTGGTCTTTGCTTGATGAATAGACATGGCGAAGACATTTCATTAGAAATGCAGTCAGGCAATGCTTGGGTGTGTCCCAGGTGTAGGAAGGGATGTGGACCTGGCTGCATGAACTGGTATGTTGGGATAATTTGCTTGGTGGTGAAGTACCTTCTTTTCCAAAATGTCTTCAACCCTGTTCACTCAAAAATTATTTTTTCCAAATTTATTACGCTGCAGCAAATGTATGTTTTTGTAGATAGAGATATTGGATGTACTACAGTTTGTGCAGTGTTTTTTTTGGGACAAGTTTCCTCTGTCATAAATTCCTGGTTGCTTGGAAGTATTTTGGTTCTTTATTATCTTTGAATGTGAGATGTGGGATCCTTGTAGATAGCTAGCAACTAATAAGTGTCGAGCAACATTTGAGCACAGAGTCCTGCCACTGCAAATGATTTAAAAAAATGTGTCTTGATCATATATGATGTACTTAATTTAGATGGGTAATTCTCTTGGTTCTTTTAAATTTATATCGGTGACATTTTCCTTTCTTAAATAAAGACTTATCTATCTCATTCCTGTTTACTTATTGAAGATTAGTCATTTTACTCCCTTCGACATAGGTTTTCCTTTGAACAGTTACAATATTTTGGTGTTGGAAATGAAGCTCAACAATATCTCACTCTGTTTGCTACTTAGTTTGATTAGTCACAATGAATCATTTGATTCAGACTGTTTTCTTCAGGGCTGATACACTGCTGTTTACTGTAAAAACTAAAGGGTACCTAATCAATTTTAGCACATCATTATTTATCTTTAATCTGGTCTAATCGCCTATCTGAACATATGATAATATATTAGGACTTGTATGCATTGAAAAATATTGAAAATTGGTATGAAACTTCTGAGGAATTGATGTCTATTCATTTGGTCCAGAGATCTTCGCATCCTTTCTAGTTTGAATTTAAGGTGCACATAATTATATCTGATTTGAGGACTAAACTTAAAATTACATTAAAAGTATTAAATCTAGTCATTCTGATATTGCAATTAAAAAGCATCATAATAACAAATTGCTGTGAGACAAAGTGACACATCTTTTGATGAATTCTGCTTGCTTAAGCAATTCCTCAATTTGAGTAATTTATGTTGGCTGCTCTTTTAATCAAGCTGAAAATTCTAATAACATTAAAAGATAGTTTATACTTCACTATTGTGCCTGGTGGATATGAAAAAGTCAAAAAAGAAAAAACATTAGAAATCCATTGTGATGGCATCTTTCTCAAATAAAAACCAAAGATTCATTAGAAAAGAATAAAGTATTTACAACATTATTGCCATAAAAGGCTCACTACGAATGCCGGAATTTAAAAAATAAAGATCTAAACAAGGTCAAGCAACCATTAGGAGTGAGAAATTATGAAACAGTCCGGTAATAAATTATGTCATTGAACTCTCCAGAACCCCTCCCTCATACTCAAACCAAAGTGATTCTGGTATTGATCCCAGTTATTCTTCTCCCACAGGACGTATCAGGTCCTTTAGCATCATTGAGTTCTTCCCGTGAATGTCTTGGAAACTCTGAGGACATTATTGGGATGTTTTGGGAAGGATCTGACATTTTTGAGTTGTTTCCGAGATGAAACCCATAGCAGGGGCTTTGGAAAGTTAAAAAAATGAACTTAATCAAAGTTATAATTCATAATTTTTAAGCCAATCATATTTCTAATTGTGTAGTGTTATGCTTCTTTTTGTTTATTTTAATGTCAATTCTGCACATACCATTGCTATTTTGGTTATTTTCTTTATATATTATGTATATACATTTCTACAATGGACTGTACCTAGGGTGCCAATAAAAATAAGTTTGTTGTATTTGAACCTGTTTCTTGGTAACTTTGTAACAAAGTCCAAATAAGACTATTTAGTAAATTGCCAAAAGAAAGGCAAATAAGAAAACAAATCCAGACCCAGACCTTTGCTTGAGTGTCAACCATGCACAAAAACGTCCAAAAAGGGTGCTTGTATGTGTTTAAGTGGCAGATCTGTCATAAGAAGGCACTTAGAACACTTATATCACCCTTTAAGTGACAACAGGGACAAAAGTATGCACCTAATATGTTCTTTAGTGACACAAACAACCCAAAAGGGTTTAGTGGTTTGAACTTTGAATGACTGGGAAAGGCAGCTGACAGTTATTAGGACAGAGTTTAGTGGCAGATGTGTTATGATTGACCACCTATGTGCCTGGGCTTAGAGTTCAGGTGCATGAGTTTGTAAATTAGGAGCCTAAAGAGGGACACCCATCCTTTAAGTGGCTGCAGCAGTGAGGAGATGTGCTCAGCAGGTTTCCAGTCCTCAAGAGCAGCATAGGCAGTGTTCCTATCTTCTATATCAGCAGCAAAAAAAATGTTTCTGATTGGCTAAAACAGTGGTTCTTCATGTGTGTATGGTGGCAGATGAGTCAATTTCACAATATCTCTGATTTCATGCATGCATCAGTAGCTAGACAGTTCAAACTCTTGAGTTTTCATCTTCGGAAACATCAAGTCCTTAGATCAACAAAGTGAAATAGAAGTAAAGCATGGCGATTATGGTTTTGCTGATGTGAATAATGGCAGATTCACAGATTCTCCAAGGGTTTAGTGCATGGGTTTGATAGAGACAACTGAGCATTTGCAGCCATTTAAGGGTTTGTGTTGCATGACAGATTGGAGGTAAAATCATAGGGTTTCTTAGCATTTGAGAGAAGGATTGAACAAGTGACTTTTCAAGCATCATTTGTGGCATGGTTTCATCATACCTTCATTCAAGGGATTCAAACAAATCTTTCATCCTAGTCAAAATCTTAGAACAAAGAATTTCCAGTTGGCAAATAGAACAGGAAGGTTGGGGTTCATGAAATCATTTGCAACAAGACTTAGGGTTTAATTTGTTTGGCTTTCATGAACAACATCAAATTTGATTCACCAAGATGGTTGATGGAGTCATCAACTGATGAGGGATTAGGGTTTTGATTATTAGGGGAAGCTTCCTTTAACCTAGAATGTATGCAATATAAACAATCTTAATAAAAACCCGTCTTTTTATTTTCTTAATTTAGAGTATGAAGTGATTTTAGCACATTTGCACCTAGGTGAGAAACTTTTATGTGTAATATTTATCTACTGTAGAAATTAATCTAACATGACTAAAAGATGGAGTCATCAACTGATGAGGGATTAGGGTTTTGATTATTAGGGGAAGCTTCCTTTAACCTAGAATGTATGCAATATAAACAATCTTAATAAAAACCCGTCTTTTTATTTTCTTAATTTAGAGTATGAAGTGATTTTAGCACATTTGCACTAGGTGAGAAACTTTTATGTGTAATATTTATCTACTGTAGAAATTAATCTAACATGACTAAAAGATGTTTATGGTTTTCAATTCAACATAGAGATTGAAAATCATAGCTATGATTCATTGAACAAATCAACAAACACAGACATAAACACAGATTATGAAATAAATGCAAAGGATTGTGTGCAAAGCAACAACATTTCTTCCAATGACTTGAACAATACAAAGCTTGCTAAATTAGTGGAAACACTTAACTAACAACATGAACAACTTCAAAGATAATAACTTAGTGAAAGCAATTTCAGCAATAAATAGACTTGAAAATCACTATTTACCCACTAAGTGTAAAAAGACATTTAAAAAGCCTCGCATGAAAATAAATGAGGGAAATCAACTGCAACTTCTATCCTAGAAATAACTTGATTGCATGAATGCAAGCTTTATTACAAATTATTCTATCCACTGAAAAAATCTAATTGGATGCAACCACTAGATAAACTGATAGTTGAGATTATTACAAAAACTGACAAAACATTGTCCAAAGTACATACCACTTGCATGATAAGAAATCTAAGAATATATTAATATTTTTCTCAAAAATATAACTCTCTCCCAAAATAGATTCCTTCAAAACAACCCACCAGACTAAAAATAGCTAATTAGCATCCCCATATGAATTCCCTAGTGCTGAATTTTTTTGTAAACTGAAGAAATTTATACACCTTGAGTTCACTGGGTATTGACATTAAATCCAGCTACACAATTTAAGTTTGAAGAATAAAAGCAGCTTCAAAAATTGGTTTTTCAAAGTTTTTTGGTTCTTTTTTTGCGTTCTAGAAATGAACTCCAATATTCACCAAAATATACATTTTGTCCACTTGCTGATCCTTATCAAGCTCTTCTCTAATTAATTGCTGAAATTCCCCCCACACTTTGTCTAGGTCATTATCAACATATTGACATGAAATTTGAGTTATGAATCTAGAAACAAACTTTTCTATCTAGAATAACTTACTCTTTTGTTCAGTGAAAATGATGAGTCTTTGTTTAGGATTCTTACGAGGAATGAATATTGCCCTTTTCATGTAAATATGCCTTCATTTTGCGCTTTATTAAATTTTAGATTCTCCACCTATTTAAAATTTTTAGCAATTTTTTCATAGAATGGAAGTGTCTCCATCATGCACTTTTCTATATCTTCAATTCCTTAGATAACCTTTTTTGCATTTACTATCAACTGGTACAAAGTCCAACACTTTAGTACCTTGGTGATAAATGTATTATAGCGAGTTTTATAAATTCTTTATATAAATAACGAGCTGATCCAGCCACTTTTGATCTTTGGTAGAGTTAAAAATCTGAGGCATACACATTATATGCTTAGAAGTGGATTGCAAATGATGAGCAATATACTTTTTGAGTTGTTTAACTTAAGATTTCAAGGCTGCCTTATCTTCTCTATCTTTAACAATCCTCTCCTTAATGTTCTCTACGACAACCTCTACAATATTCACATCTGCATAACAAGTACTAGGCCCCAAATTTGTCATGATAATTTGAAAATCAGTGGGCTTTGAAATCTGAGTGGATTTATCATTTGGTGGTTAGCTGTTTCAATAATCAAACTCCCTTTTGCAATTTTGTCATTCTAGTTTGTTGTTTTGGTTTATTTACAACTAGATCCTCAACCAATTTATTGAGTGTATCAAAGTTAATTGATATGAAGGAATTTTTATTTTCCTCACAACTACTTTTACCCATGTAAGAACCTCTTCCCTTTGTTCTTCCATACTATCAAACATCACTCTTTGGATGTTCTTTAGGTGAAATATTTTGCACTAGAGACAACACCTAGGGCACATGATTTGTTGTCTTCAAAAAGTCACTTAAAATTTGAAAATGATTGTCAAGGGGGTACAATTATAGAAAATTGGATGAGCTAGTGGCAGCTTGCCATATCCATGCTCCATATAAAGGGGTTATCCGTTATACAAACAGTCTAGAAGTAGATTGCCATTGTTAACATATTTCCCCACAGGTCATTGTTAACATTATTTCCTATCATGCAACATTTGGTTGAGGTCTTTTCCTCCAAAACAACTTACACAACTAACTTTGATACCATGCTCCAAATAAAGGTTAACACCTTGGTTGGAGGCTGATCTACATGAAAGTTACATTTTCTGCATGGTTTGAACTCTGGGAAGAAAACAACCTCCACAAAGGACCCTTGTAAATCAGCAACTCATCAAGAATTGTGTCTCTAAGGTTTTCATCAAGTGTCATCTTCTATGTATGTGTTGAGGCTATCTATAACCTCCTCAATAACCTTAAGGAATAGGAGAAGAAAAAATTGGTGTTCAAGTAATAGGCTGATGCATGTATATGTTGCAGAATTGCTTGTTCCATCCTCAATCAATTATGTACCAAATGGGTTCATATTCTCTTGTTGGATGGTTTCATACAGATAACCTATTGGGGTTTTCCCCTTTTCCATCAATTGTTGAACCCTAACCAAAGATCCTATCACCTAAATAAAACAAAATAGTCTGAAATTTTAAAATGGAAATGAATAAAAATTTGAATGATAACAATAAACAAACAGTAAATGATAAACTAAGAATTGAAAATTTATAAGTTGCACCAAACTTACAAAGTAATCGAGTTGATTACTTTTAAACTTCATAAAAGTGAAGTTTAAACTTTAAATTTACTTGAGGATTGCATTCATGATCTTGGCAAACACATCATAAAAAACAGCCTTCTTCAAATATGGAGACTCCAACCATCAAGTGCTCACAAACATCTACATAAGAGATGTTAGTGAGGCCATAATGCTCTACAATGTAATGAAGTTAGCGGTGAGTCATGTGACTCTTAGTCACATAAACTCCTTTCCTTTGGCATTGCTTTCCCAACAACCATATTTCTTATGCATCTAGCTTTGCTTATGTCTCCCTGAGAATTCTCCTTGTTGCTATGTATATTGTTGTATTATTAGTCACAACTTCTATGAGACTCAAAATCCACTTCCACGGTCATCTCCTAAAACATATTGCACAAAGTCTTAGAATTTTTCATTTCACAGGAGGCCTCAAGTACATGAATTGTCCACCCATCAGACAAATGCTACAAATCTTTTTGGTTTCAACTTCTTTTTTGATTTTCTACTGCCACTTCAATAGTTTTAGTGGCTTCCTCTATCAAGGGTCCACTTAAATCATGTGGACTAGGTACCTTGAACTCCTACCCAGCAATAGTCAATTCATTGACCCATGGTAACCCATGGCTCTTGATATGGGTTCTTCCAACATGTTGTACAAAGTCCTTGCATTTTTCACTTTGCAAGTTGCATTAATAGACTTCAAGAACATGAACTGACCACCTAGAGCCACTAGAAAGTTGATCAATGTGCAATTCTTGCCAATTGTGTCCACTTGTTAAACAAAATACCCAAACCCATTTTGTGTCAGCTTCTTTTTTTATTTTCTACTATCAGCTCAATATTTTTCAAGGATTCCTCTAGCAAGGGCCCACTCAAAACATGTGGACTTGAGGTGCCTTGAACCTTTTCCCAACAATAGTCAATGACTCCTAATATGGGTTCCTTGCCATATGGAATGTATGTTGTTATAATACCAAAAATTTGCAGCAATTATCCTTGCTTCATTTTACATCTCCTAGTTAGATGCAGTATCTTTGAGCAAAGGTTGTGCATTGAGGAGTATTGGGAGCAAAAATTCTCTGTGAATGGTAATGCAATTGGCTAGAGTCTACTAATTCAACATCTGAAATGGGAAGAATTCATCACAATTACAACTGCCTTGGTTTTCCTCTTCTTTTCTATTTGTTCATCCTCATAGTTAGCAAAGAAGAGTCATCATCTCCCATGGAACCTCAAGTTCCATTGCAATGCACAAGAGTATTTCTTGGCTAGAGATTCGTGCAAGGTGATATTTTAGGTCATTGATGCCTCATCTCATTTGAAAACTACAATAGTCACATGTCACAATTATTGGCTTCAAACCTGGTTCGCCATGCTTCCAAGTGAGATCCCCAAACTGGTTATTGCTACCAACAGTGGCTTGCAAATCAGACTTGGGTTCATCCGGATATGCTGCAGAGTGTACCCAGGCAAATTTGGGTCCAATTTGCAAGACCCAGGGTGAACCCAGGCAGAATCCAATGCCCAACACCTTTTTTAATTTACTTCATTTTTTTTTCTTATTTGAATGTACCTGAATGAATCCAACTCTGATTTGTAGGACCCAGGGTGAACCCAAGCAGAACCTGATGCAATTTTTTTTTTCTGTTTTGACTATTCAATCAAAAAATTCGACCCTAACCCTAAAATTGATTTCTTAACACATGGAAACACACAAGCAAGTGGTTGTTGCTGTGCAAACCGTTGTTGTTGTACAAGCCACTGTTGTTACACAAGCAGTTACTGTGCAAATTGCTGTTGCTGTGCAACTCTGTGTTGTTGCCCAAGACTGTGTTGCTGTGCAAGTCAACGTTGCTGCACAAGCTGTTTCATGGTTGTTTGACAAATTGACATTGTAGTGGTATTTTCAATTTTTATTACATGCATGTTATGTGGTATTCTAAACTTAATTCCTGTTCTTAGGCTGCAAATTGTATATATTTGCGATTTTTTTATGTATTTTGCACGGATGTACCTAAAATGCACCCAACTCCAATTTTTTGTGCCATGCTGGCATACCTGAACTTGTAACTTAGGATGTAGTGCATGCATGCCAAAAATGTGTTTTATTGACATCAACTTGAGAGGGGGAGAATAAATTAGCCTGATAGTTGCATGCAATCTGTCCTTTCATTTTTTTCCTGTGCATTCAATCAATCTATAAGATGTTGATCATTGACAACAATTGATTGGATATCAAAGATTACTCTTTTCAATGATTTTTGAAGGGATTAGTAGCGCAAGCCATTTTTGGTTATAATTTCTATATTTTAATAGTTTTGCCAAGTTTTTGTTGAGAAACTGTGTTAGGCATAATTCCTCTAGAGTTTTGTTCATGCAGCAATTGAATGCATTAACAACCGAGCATTAGTTTTAAGACTAAACATTTTCAGAAATTATTCTAATGTTCCAATATTCTTCAATTGCTTGTACTTAACGTATTTTTTTTCCCCTTTTGTTTAATACATATTCAGTCCATCGTTTCTCCTTCTATTTATGTTCCACTGTACATAATTTATTGCACACTTTATTGAATGATGGTGGGAAGCACGGTAGCATACAGGGGCCTGCAGATAATAATAAGATAAATGATAACTGGATTTTTATAACAATTTCTTCTGAACACAAAGCAGTAGTTTGAGGAACTGCAGTTCTATTGTTTTGTTTGTTTAAATCATCTTTGATTAGTTTGACAATTCTATGTACTTGGATATAGCCAAAGTACCTGTACCATGTAATCTGTTTCTAAAGTAGAATCAATGGGATTGACAGTCTTTGACTCTGACTTTGACTTTATCCTCTCTGTCTTCAACAGCTGCAACTGTAGTCATTGCCGTAAGGAACAAGGCCTTGAAGTCACAGGACCAATATTGCATCTGGCTAGGAATGCTGGATTCACAAATGTACATGATTTTCTCATCTTTAAAACAACTCATGAATCTCCTCGGGAAATCTCCTGTCGTAAATTAGGGCGCGGTTGGTGCAGAAGTGCTGAATATTTTTGGACAAAACCTGAGGATTTTCAATTACATTCACAGAGGTCACCATTGAGATATACTGGTCATCAGCATACATTAACCATTAATGAGGTATTTATAAAGGTCATTTTACAATATTATTTTGCAATTGATGTATTTCTCCAATATTCTGATCTCTTTCAAGGAACATTTATTCCTTTCTCCATTATTGTTTCAATTACAATTGCTGAAGTGTTGAGCCTTGAGGCATCTAATTTAGTATGATGCTCTGTTTTTCTCTTCTTGTAGCGTATGCGGGGTTCTCTAAGTGAAGAGCAAGTGAAGCAGCTACCTAAAAGTTATTTACCTGAAGGCTACATCACAGAGCAGAAGTCCATAAAGCTACCGCATGATTGCGGAGCATCTTGTCATAAGGACAATTTGGGTTCAATTATTTCTGATTCTGTTATGAATAATTCTTTTCAGAATAACCCTCCAATTCATTCTATATTCTCAGATGCTGCACCTGAGGCAGTAGTTTCAACTTCACTGTCTACTCAAACTTCAGGCATTACTTCTAAGTTAGAGCTTCAACATCAGGACCCTATTCTGCATCAGATGGAAACAAAAAATTTGTCAAAGCAAGAAGGAAATGGCTGGCTTCTACACTCACTACCTGCTGTGAATATAGATTCTGGAAACATGGCCAAAGTAGAAGCTCAACCTGCAGTTGATATAGATTTGTCTCTATTAGGCTGTGCAAACACAGTGAAAGTAGAGACTCGATCTGCAATGATTATGGATTCCTCTCTTTTAGGTTCTGTAAACATGGTGAATGTAGATTCTTCTGTGTTAGGTTCTGGAAACTTGGTGAAAGGAGAGGCTCAGCCTTTACATAATGCATTTTGCAGAGATGCCAAAGATTCTGTTTGGGCCAAGCATAAAGACTTTGAGGTTCCATTGACATTTCGAACTGATTCTGAAAACATTCAAACAGAAATATGTGGTACTAGAATCAAAGTTGAATATGAAATGGAGGATGAGGACTACAAATTCTTTACAGACAATGTGAGATTAGATGGCCTATCATATGTCTTTGACCTGAAAGTTGTCCAAGATGGCTGTACAACTTCAGTCAAATATGAAGATCCTAGTTCAATTTGCACGAATTGTGCCAACAATGAAAACCAAAACTGCAGTTTGGAAGGGAAAGCAAACTGTCAATCTATGGGTAATGAAAATAAAAACAGAAAAAGGAGAAGATTATTCTGCAGTGGAGAAATAAATAATGCACTTGCTCATTTGCAGTCATCCCAGTTCCCTGTTGAGAAAAGACAATCTTACTTACAGGATTACACTCAACACAAAGTCAAAACAGAAGTACCTTCACCTGAATCAAGTAGCCCTTCTGATGTGAGTGACTATGTAGTTGCATTCACTTGGATAACATTTTTCCCTTGTTCCGATTTTATGTTCATAATGATTAATTATGCATACTATTCGAACAGGTCACCAAATGCTAATTTGTTTTCTATTTCAATGGGAAATTTATCTCTTTGCAGAGAGTTTGTGGCCTATAAAATGTAAAACCTGCTTCATATGGAATAGTTACCTTGTTTTCATGCAGGTGACTACAGTTGGAAATATTGAATGCAGTGAAATCCCTTTCTTCACTCAATCTGATGACTTTAAGGAGAATCTTGAGGCTGCTCTCCAGAAACCTTACAATACACAAGAGTTACATGAATTGTGGACTTCTATAAACAATCGAAAGCCTATTGTACGATTTCGACATACACGTCAACGGACGATTTCTGTTGAAACACAAGATGAAGGATTTTCATATCTGGATTACCATCCAGGTACATGTTATTTTTAAAATGAGCATGTATCTGATTTTTATTGTCTGTATGGCAATGACATTCTATGATTATTATGACCTTTGGGGTATAATCTGAATGCTGCATTTATTTTATGCCACAGCACTATTCTACAGCAATTTGACAATACTGCCTATCCTTGTCTTCCTTGGTTATGCTACATCAAAAGAATTATTCTGATCAATTTTTTATTGGGTGCATGTTCTAAATAAAAAGTTTAATTACAGCTTTTTCCAAATTGAGGTTCTTTCTGTTGGGATGCCATCAATGTACATGGATATATGCATGAGAAACCTTGACAAAGTCCACGTATTATTATCACATTTAAGAATTTTCTAGCTAAGCATATCCATTATTTATTTTGGGAAGCTGCAGAAGGTGAGCCATATACCCATAAACATTCATGATATTTTTATATAAATTTGATCAGAGATGTAATCTTTGTATCCTACTTAGTTATACATATGAGGGAATGCACTGGGAAGTCTTGATTGGATAGGGAATGCCCAATTGGATTGGATGGGTTTGTAGCTTTGGTGGAAAGAAAAAAGGTGATATGTAGCCTCTATTTCCCTTATCCTGTTATAATCATACATTGTAAAATGAAAACGGTTTGCTGATTTCTTTGACAGCATAGCTGGTAATTAAAATCAAAATTGGCTGGCATAATTACAAGGAACAAAACCTTCCTAACAAGTAGTTTGGTAGCTCTATTGTGGCGTCTAGACAAGTTTGTTGTTTTACTGGAAGGAACCTGTTCATAAACCCTTGTTTGATTGGCTGAGGAGCAGAGGATCTGCCCTTATAGCTGTCATAATTTCTCACAGTGTGTTATACATCATTCACTTTTCAGCTCAACCATGACATTGTTTTCTTTTTCACAGGCCATATCACATGAACGAAGTAGTAGTAATTTATCTGAACTGAACAAAACTTGTTTGTTGAATTGAACTAGACAGTTGATAATGTGGTCATAATTTGTTTGTTTGTCTTGGGAAAGATATAAGACTTTCAAGCCTTTTCTGATTAAGTCGCATGTTGTAAAATTTCAAACAGATTTGTCTGACAGGCTGGTTTCAGCTACTTCTCCTGAAGATAAATTAACTTTGCTGCGGGGATTCTTCTTTTGGTTGAAGGTACAATATTTGTTCTTTACCTGTTCAAATGAATTCACTAAAAAGGTACTATACTTGTATTTTACCTATTAAATAATGTTTACTAAATTCCATGATACCTACATGATTTTATTGAGTACTTTACCTTGCATGCAATTTTTTTCATTTGCTGAAAAGAAAAAGTTCAATGATTCTCCTTGTTCAGCATGTATTTATGCAATAAAACAATTTCTCTATCAAAGTCAACTAGTAAATTTAATTTTCTCTTTGTGGAAAATAACATGGTATAAGGAATTCCACTCATCAAGTGTAGGTAGTGCTGTCATGACATCTCTTGCATGAAGGTTATGTCTCATATGCTTAATTGATGTCTTGGTTGGGGGTTGACCCCAAAAAACTACCTTCTCTTCTATCTTAAATAAATTTGTACTAGAGATCATTTCCCTTCTTGGTACATATTCTGTTTTTTGTTCCTAACTAATAATGGCCCTCTAAGCATTGCTGGATCATTAAGTTCATTGTTATGATTAAGGAGAGATTCCTTGATTTTGCTGGACATCCTTATCGTTATAATAAACTCTTCTCTTCATGAAAAAATTCCAAATCCTTGATCATCTAGAATTGCATATCACTAAACATCATCTTTGTTTTTTTACATCACGAGTTGCACTACTTTTTCTTTTAAATCAAGCCATACTAGGTTTTGTTTTATGTATACAATTTAATTCCCAAAACATGTTGCATTGAATGTTCAAAAGAGTTATTAATGTGATCAAAATCTCACCATAGGGATATGTCATGGCATTGCTTACCCATTTTTTCAAATAGAAGATGCTCTGATGCTCATGCCTCTCCATAGTCCAAATCAGAACATCTGTTCTGCTGTTTCCAAGGAATCTCTGCAGATCTGGGAGGAAGAGATCCAAGGATTTATTCAGTATCATGCTAGAAGAGAAATCACCCTAAACAGCCGAAGGCTGATTGGCCTTTAGGAATTTTGACAAGGGGAGGCCATGACTCCTACCCAAGGATCTTCTCTTTATCCAACTTAGAATTTTATGTCATTTGTTTCCAGGAAGCTCTATAAACCTGCAAATAAAAGCTTCAAGGATTTTTAGTATCATCTCACAAGAACAATCACTAGACCCAATTTTCCTCCAAAAAGGAAAATGGATGCTAGCTGAAGATGGACGCTCCAAACAAGATCTTATTTTCACTGGATGAAATGGAACAAAGCATCTGGATGCTAAAAGAACTAGCAGTCATTTGCAATTCATGATTGAGTGCCTTCTGTGGACCAAAAAATCAAAGGATCCAGGCCTAGGTGAACTGGAAATCCATCGGCTTGTTAGGAATTTAATGATTCCTAAGGGGGTATTTCATGGCAGAGTTTTAAACAAAGAAAGAGAAGGACCGAATCTTGTAATGAGGACAATGGTTCATGAAGAAATTAGGCCTTTTTCATTGTTCTATAGCCTTTAACCCCACAGAAAACCTGCCTAGCACTGTCACAGTTTGGGTTTGGTTTCTTCTATTCCCAAGTGAATATTGGCAGAAAAATCCACTGAAAAAGCTTATGAATGTCATATAAGGATATATAGAAGCCTTAATATTCACCAGAAATCCAAGGGTACTCAACGATGAATGCATTTGTATCAATGTGGATTTGCAGAAGCTGTTGCTGGCTAGATTAATCATGGAAATGGGAGAAAATAGATTGGAAGCAACTGCTGGACTATAAGAATGTCCTTTATATGTTGGGGTATGCTCTTCACAAGGATCCCAAGAGTAGAAAACACAACAGCAGATATCTAAATGGAATGAACAGCTAGCATTTGCAACAAAAACAATAAAAAATCCCTCTCAAGATCAGTTCACCCAAAATAAGACTACAGGCACAGCAAGCTGAAAGCAAATTTTAATGATCCTATTCAAGGAAAGAGGACACCTTATATTGGAGGGAGATCCAAAATACTTAAGAAAATATAGAACCACCGTTGAGCCATCCTAGGGAACCCACAAACAAGGAATGCACACAAAAATTTATTTTTTAAGGCTCTATTCTAACCTGCAAACAAGGAATACACACACAAATTTAATTGTCAACGCCCTATTCTATTTGCTTTAAAAGCCACTATTTGCAAGCCAAACATAAGGGTGTCAGCTATTATATCTTTAGATCTACTTAACTAGATTAGGCTTCAGCCTTAATAGAATACATAATGGAGTTGTGTGGATGAGGGACTTGGTTTCTTTTCCCACATAGAATTAAGATTTTTCCCTACAAAAGATCTTGGACCATTTCATCTTATTTGGAAAAGTGACAGGTGTTAGACACTTTTCAATTTGCTTCGTCAGGTTTGAATTATCCTCCTGGGCTTGTTGTGGTTTCATTTCAAGTTTCTCTTCTACCTTAATGCTGCACTTTACGGCTTGCCCTAAAGCAAATCTTAAAGCTACTGCAATAGAGTTGTTAAATTAGGTTTCGGCCTGGCCTCACAGAGTGCCTGAAATACTTTTCTTCCCAACTTTTATTCTGTCTTATTAGACTAATGAATAGTGGGCATTTAACACTTTGTAGCTTCCTTCTGTTCACTAGCTCTTGCTACTGAGATAATAATTAGTGGAAAGAGAATAAATAGTGGTGACTAATTCATTCATCAATTGCTGAATGATTTGATGTATGAAGAGATCACATCTTTATTTGTAAGTTTGAGTCAGTACTGAACCGTAATTCAATATTTTTACAGACAAACAAGCAATACTTCTGGATTTGTTGTCTGGTGACACGTTTCTGCCATCGCCCACTTGTTCATATAAATAATCGTTCAATGGAGAACAACTGCTAATTTTGAGATCATTTAGACACATTCTTTGCATTATAAAGAAAACGGAATGTTTATTGAAATTTTGTTCCATTAAACTAAAGGTAAAGACCTTTCAAAGCCCACTCAATTGAATGCTACACTCAGGGTGACTAACTAGCAGAGTTGACATAATTAGCAGAGCTGCAAAGGGGCTTAATAGTAACTATGTGTGCGTGCAATGGAGTTGCTAAAGTAGTTTTCAGCCTAGCCTTTTAGAGTGCCCGAAAGTCTTTTCTTTCCAATTTTTATTCTGTCTTATAAGACTTATGAATATTGAGCATTAACACTTTGTTTGTAGCTTTCTTCTGTCCATTAGGTCTTGCTGCTAACATAATAGGTACTGGAAAGAGAATAAGTAGTGATGACTAGTTCATTCATCAATTGATGAATGATTTGATGTAAAAAGAGAGCACATCTTCATTTGTAAATCTGGGTCAGTACTGAACCATAATTCCATATTTTGAAAAACCAACCTGCAGTACTTCTGGCTGTGTTGTCTGGCAACATGTTCTGCCATTGCCCACTTGGTGACATAAATGTGGCCATAATGATAAGAGTTTCTAGGGTCTTTGTCAAGAAAGGCACCATTGTTAATGAGTGTAAGACTAAACCTCTCGAGTCTTAGGTATTGGTCTTACAAATTGTTTAGGAACATTTTAATTCAGGATATACTCCCACAATGGTTGAATATGCAAGATCAGTGGACATGAGGAAAGCTGGAAGAGAACCACTAAAGGAGAGCTGGAAGGTCAATATTATCTCCATGTAATTCAGTCCAAAAAGCAACATTGCCTTGTCGCTTCCAGTCAATTATTTTTTGCAGCTGTTGTGGTTTATTAAAATAATTAGTTCTTGAGCACTCTCTGTATTCAGGGCATCCTTTCTCCCTAGAATAATTAAAGGCAATGTGCTATTCAATAATTAGATGCACTTTGTGTTGCTACAGTAGGTGCACAACAATGAAAGTGGCTGTATCATGCCGATTGAATGCAAGTCTAAGTACACACAAGATGTCAAAGTGAAAATTTTCAATTAAGTTCAATTATTCACATTTTCCAAGCTAGGCTAGAAAATGGGTCTATGAAGAGGCATGGCGTATAAACCTTGTTTCCTAAATTCAAAGAAATCTATTATATTATTTGTTTTGTTTCAACTTTGAGAATAGTTTAGGATTCACTAGATTTGGATATATTTTAGATGATTTCTCATTGATTTTTTTAAAATGGAACTGTAAAATGTGAAATATTCTAACTGTTTAATTGTTGCAGCATGCTAGTTGGCCCAAGTCTTTTCAGCCATGGGTTTCATCCCCTGCACCAAAAAACATGATAGATGATGATGACAGTGATTGTGTCGAAGTTGATGGACCGAATTCTGAGGTAATTCAAATTTCATCATTTCGATTGATTTGCCTAGTGTTGAGATTTTTCTTCATATCTGGGATTTTTCTATCACATTAGATCAATGAAGTTGCCATTGGGAATCCAAGGTTCAGAAAGATTTCTACAAATGTTTTTTAATAGTTGTCTTGAGTGAAATTATAGTTTTGATACATAGGAACTCATCATGTATGTGCTTAATAAATTGAAAAAACAGATTTTTTTATAAACATCATGGCATAATAAGTGAGATTGCTGGTGCTGATTTTAGAACAGATTACTTCTGATGTTAGAACAGATTCCCAATCCTTGTGCTGTGGCTATATGTATGAGACTTGTGTAAAAGGAATGTTCAACAGAGTGTTGAGCATCTCCCCAAATGCAATCTAACGCTAGTGCTCAACTGCTTGCCCAGATTATCTGTTCAAGGTGTTAATGAGTTTCTCCTTCAAGCCAATCTAGCACCAGCGCTCAACTCTTTTGCCTTCTGCATGCCATGTGTTATGGGATTGATGTATTGATCATGTCTAATTATTGTCTGGTTTCGTTTACTGGAAAGTTCCCCTTCATTGTGATATGTTTACCTTATATTGTTTACTCATGTGCATTGGTTAAAATTTATAGTGCAGTCTATAATAAACTACATTGTAGAAATCCTGGAGTTTAAAGTTTAGTTAAAATATTAAGTTTTAACTTTTAACCATGAGCATATATATTCTTTGGTTGTGACTTCTAGGTGCGGAGCAAGAAGGTAGCTGCTGTTGTACTTCCTGAGGATGAGAGGTGAAACTCTACCTTTTCCTCAAAAAGGAAACAATGCTTTCTGATGAAAATTTGAAGTTCTATTGTGAGAAATTTCAAATACAAGATGATTCCACGAATATTCTTTCACCTGCCTTTCCTGAGAAACATTTGGCTTTTGTTTCAATACTTTGTTTAACCCTTCTCAACTACTGTTTGGAAGAATGTAAAATGTAAAAAGCTTAGATTGTAATTATAGGCATGTACATCTGGAACTTCTACTGAAAAATTCTCAGGATTCTCTTTGGCCATTTTCAAAGGATTTATTTTCCTTGAAAGAAATATTGCAAGCACTGTATGTTGCCAAAGGATTTTGTATAGATAAATTCTGAGAAACTTCAGGTCATTTGCACGAATCCTTTATTTGCCTTTTTCAACTTTTTGAGGAATGCAACATGTAATTTATTCCTTTTAATTGTAATACTCTAGAAGTTCTATGGAAGGAATTCTGGAGATTGACTTTTGGCCATTTTCTGCATATACTTTAAGCTTTCTCCTATATTGTCCTTGAAAATTAATTTAATGAATTTTTAAATATGCATTAAACTGGAATATACACATTTTATAATGACTTCAGTTCAGGTAATATGCCTTTCACTTGTTTATGACATTGTTGCGAAGACTCATATGAATTCCAGAAGCCAGCAAGTCTTTGGATATGATTTCTACAGTACACATAGCTTAGGTTGATTTGTGGCATATTCAATTTACCTTGACAATATAACAAAGAATAAACAATCCTTTGTAGCAAAGCTGAGGATATCCAATTTTTTTTTTTTTTTTTGAATCATATAGTTTAAACAAGGCCTTTCCAATGGTCACATGTCCTCAACTCTACTGGTATGTTTAACTGATAACTGTCCTCAGCCTGAAATACCCCATTCCCCATTTTGTTATAATTTCCATTTCCTTAAAATCTGTCTCTCATGCATTTGGACCCCACCATTCCTGAGATGCTATAAATTAGACTTTCATGGGGTGCCCATAAACAATACTGGAGAGCTGTGCTGGGGGAGCCATAAGGGATCCAGACAATAGAACTTATCCTGTGCTACAGGCATTTAAACAAACAATATTGCAGATTTCCTTGCCCTACTTAGGTTGCAAGGGAACATACATTTCTCATTTTACTTGTTGAAGGGGATTCCAAAATAGTCATCAATATCATTAAGAAAGCACAAGCTTGCCTGGCCATAATGCAGCCCTGCTTTGGAACCGGCAGGGACTGAGGATAACTAGCAAATGGAAAATGTAGTTGACCAGGTGGTAGCAAATGGAAAATATGTTGTAGCAAAATGATTTTCACTTGCACCATAAATCATGGAATCGCAATGTTGTTGTGGATTTTTTTGCAACACTGCTGGTGACCCTAGTTATGGTTGAGATTTGAGAGAGATATTTTGTTGACGCATCCAACGCTTTGGTGCCGTACTCCAAAATCTGAACTAGATGCAGCTAAAGCATAAATCTGTGATGTTTTAGTAGCATCAAGGTTGTAAAGACTGTGGTTAAAAAACTTGGACTTGACAATTACTTGGCTGACCTAATTTTTTTTAAAACTTAGTACTTGGCAAGAACTTGGATGAACTTGGCAAAAACTTGGACGAACTTGGCAAATTTATCGAATATTTAAAAATACATAAATTTTAAAAATATTTGTAAAAAACACACATATTACTGATTTCCTTCATATATAAATCAAAATTAGAGTTCAATACATATTGTAGACATGAATTTTTAAAAATATTCTTCAAAAACACACATATTACTGAAGTTATAGAATGTATTACTCATTTCTTTCATATATAGATCAAAATTAGAGTTCAATGGATGGCAGAATGATATTCAGAGAAGAAAGAAAACATTTGAATTTAATGGTCCTTGCTGAGTTGAAAGACATCCATACTGTACCTATATTATACATCCCTTTTTTGCTATCTATATTAAGATTTGCCATTTGAAGACTTAATAAAATATATTAGATTCTAAGGTGAATATTTGAGGGTTGTTATTTTGGGTTTCCTCCCTTGAGTTGGAAAAAGATTCTAAAACTTGTGCAGCCCTTACCCATCTGCCAAAATTGGATTTTAAGTGGTGACCTGAAAAAACAGTTCAGATGGAAGTTTTTGCAGACCCTAAACCCTCATGGTGCATCCTTAAATCATGTTTTAAAAAACCTGAATGAAATTGTGGTGAGTTTTATCAAGTAATCATGGCTGAGTTTTCCTGCGAGTTACTTGGCAATCATTTCAACTTGTGATTACTTATGAGTCCTGCGAGTAATCACAGGGTTTTGCAACTATGGTAAAGACTATTCTTAGTATCCCCCTTGCCAAGAAAATATAGGGTACAAACTCATAAAATGAAGAGAGAAAGGTTGTCATGCTATTCTTCATTCAAGCAAGAGATCACTAACTGATTGTCAACTAACCTTTAATTGCATTGTTAGTTAAATGCACCCTTTCCTATTATTCACTTCTATGAAGAACAATGTTATGTTTTAATATTGTGCACTTATTTCTTATGTCAATACTTTTAAAATATAAGTACATATGACTTACTTTATGGCCGTTATATCAACTAGGTTAACAATAAATGCATAGGGTACAAACTCACAAAATGTAGAGTGAAAGGTTGTCATGCTATTCTTCATTCAAGTGAGAGGTAACTAACTGATTGTCAACTAACCTTTAATTATATGGTTAGTTAAATGCACCCTCTCCTATTATTCACTTCTATGAAGAACAATGTTATGTTTTAATATTTTGCATTTATTTCTTATGTCAATACTTTTTAAATATAAGTACATATGACTTACTAGGCTAACAATAAATGTTGGACTCTTTATATCATTTAGGAAGCTAAGAGAAATGATATTGATAAGCTTCCAACCTTGATAATAAAATCTCTTTATTGATGCGTTTTAAGATGTTACTGAGTAGCATGAACTTTCTTGAGGTCCATTTGAGACTCAGTGGGGCTTGCCCCAACATCTTTGTTTCCCACACAAAGTACTATTGTTGCAAATTTGTTATTGCCTAATGTTGATAACTTGATAACGTCCTGGTTGACATCAAGATCTAGGATGACTACCCAATCCACATTCAAACAGTTTCGAGTACTTCATTAAGTCCTCATGGAGCCCCATGATGTTTGGAAGATAGTTTTCAAGACAAAGTTAGGCTCAACGAGTGGTTGATAATACCTTTTGGCCTCAATAATGCACTTTACAGTCATGCACATCATCATTGACATTTTCAAGCCCTATCTTCACAAATTTGCTTTTTTGTCCAAAGTTCAAAAAAAGCATTGATTCCTCAATGTGGAGACCCAAGTTCAAATCCCAATGGGACCTCTAATATTGAATTCTAAGTTATGACTCTTGGTCTTCCCTAGTTGGCTTCTAATGTGGAGGCGTTTCTAAATAAGTGGATTTCTAAGTTGTGACTCTTGGTTTTCCATAGGTGCTTTTTGGTGTGGTTGCTTGTAAGGAGCTGATATTAGTCTCATGGTTTTTCTTACAAGAGCTTGTATTGGTCTCATGTAGATGCTTGCATGAGAAAAATATTTGTAAACGATTAGCAATATAGAAATATTGCTATGTTCCATGGCATTTTAGGGGTGGGGATGGTGGGACAACAGGGGGTGCATTTTGGGGACAAAAATCTAGGGGCCATTTTTTGGGGATGGTGGGGGATGATAGTATAAATCTATGTTACTGGGTTCTTCTAGAACCCTCTCATATACCTGTATGGGTTTGATTTTGGGACCAGTTTGTCATTGGGTTCACCTAGGGTGCTTGAGTAGGACCCTATGCAAACTTGGGCCAAACCTAGGTGAACCTAAAGGGGACCCAAAGGCTACCCAAAGAAGAAACAAAAAAATCCTTTTTTAAAAACTTTTTTATAAACAAAAAGTGTCAAATACTTAATTTCACCCTTAAGTGATAAAATTGTGAAAATGGTGTGCACCATGAAGGTTTGTGTGGTTTAAAAGGCCTTAATGTGGGCTTGGTGGTGGGGCATTTCCCCTCGACCTCATTGGGGGCATTGCCTCCAAATCCCCATGAGGTCTACCCAAAGAAAAAACAAAAAAAAACATTTTTATAAACAAAAAAGTGTCAAATACTTAATTTTTCCCTCAAGTGATAGAACTGTGAAAATGGTGTGCACTTGAAGGTTTGTGTGATTTGAAAGGCCTTAATGTGGGCTTGGTGGTGAGGCATTGCCCCTCGACCTTGTTGGGGGCATTACCCTCAAATCCCCATGCGGGTCTCCACTTCCATACCCCCACTAGTTATTGGGATCTCTTGTCACTTAAGAAACTTGATTACAATGAGGGAGTGACAAATAATTGGGATCTAACTCTTGAGTGTGATAATTTAGATGTTATTGTTGCACAACTTTCCAAAAATCTCTTTAGATGAGGCAACTTCTACATATGAAATGGTTAGTTAATTTGGGGACCCCATAACCCATTTCATATTTCCCATGGGCTTAAGGAAAAAATGATAGGGAAATCATTTCTATTTAATATTTAATTTTGGACCCAAGCTATTTAATATTTTTAAAACTTGGTAAATTGGGTCAATTAAATATCAATATTTTTATTTCATATTGGCAAACCCAAAATGGGGTGTAGGATTCTTCATGGGGCCTTGTGTAACTCCCATTATTTTGGGCATATTCTATGACAACATTGACAAACTTTTTTGGAGAAGTTATCGACTAATTTTAGCCAAGAATTCAATGAAGGTAATGACAAATCTCTTGGGAGGAATCTCTGGAGAGAAATTAATGAAAATAACATTATTTTATTATTTTTTAGTGGATAAGGGATGTTAGAATTGTTTGGCCCTCAAATCTCTATAAAATGTAAGCAATTTTTTCATTTCAGCGTCACATTTTACATACTGAAACTTTGTCAAAATAGTTTGAGCATTTGTGCTCATCAATCTAAGGACAAAACCTCTTGGATGCTAAAATCTCAGATTGAAACCACTTTGGTTTTGGATTCTAGCATAGTTTTTTAGTATTTTGTTGCAAGATTTGTGTAGGAAGGAGCTCCAGCATATAGGGTTTTGTTTTCAGATTCAATATCATATGTATTGCTGTCACATCTGATTTATGACAACATTTTTCTGTACATTCTGTCAATATAAATCAGCAGCAGTGTTTTGGTGAAATTTATTTTATGTGTGTAAACATCAAGTGCTTTCAATGGCATGGCTCTATGAAAAATTAGCATCTTATGTTCCAGTTTTTGACATACAATTTGCATGAAGGTTATTTCAGTATATGCCATGATATAATTGTTGAGTGTACTTCAAATTTGATAAAGTTTGCAAAATAATGTTTGGGACATCACAAAATCAGGTAATGCCAAGACGGGTTGTGCTGTTACTGTTTGTTTCAAGAGCTGAAAACTCCTTTCTGCTGCTGTTATCCATTGAAAATCAGGCCTATTTCCTTTTATGGTCTCCATGATTGGTGCCCTTTGAAAGTACTAGGTGCATTTGTCAATTTGAATGGCATGACGAACCACTCATATGACCCATCCTTGGTTTTGAAAGTGGTTTTTCATTCATCTCCTTCTTTAATCTGAAATTTGTGGCATCCACTCTTCATGTCAATCTTTGTGAAGTACTTGGCTCCACTCCAGCAATCCATCAAATCGTTAATTCGAGATAGTGGAAACTGATACTTTACTATTATTTTATTGATGGTTCAAGAATCAGTGCAAATGCGCCATTCTCCATCTTTCTTAGGTCTAGTATTGCTGGAACAACACAAGGACTCAAGATTTCTCTAATCAAACCCTTGTCCAACAATTATTGGACTTGTCTTTTTACCTCTTCATTCTCCACTAATGTCATTCTATATGCTGCATTGTTTGGCAGGTTAGCTCCTAGGATAAAATCCATGTGATGGTTGATGCTTCTTATGAGTGGTAACCCATCCAACAACTCTTTGACATAATATCTACATAATCTCCAAGCAATTTCTACACTTTTAATGGACTCTCATCTTCCATGCTTTTTGTTTTTATTTGTGTAGGTTTAGGAATGATAGCAAAACACATTCCTTCCTTTTTTAATATCATTTAAAAATTGTTTTCTAGAAATTAAACATACCTTTGGATTGCTGTCCACTTCTTCTCTATCCTTCAATGGATTCAATATGTATTCTTTTCCATCCTTGATGATGGTTTAGGTGTTCTTCTTGCTATCATGAATGGACTTCACATCATACTACCATGGTCTACCTAGCAAAATGTTAGAAGCATCCTGTTGTGACCTTTTTCACACATCGCCCCATTGCAAATGGGGACCCCCTAATTTTTGCTTCATTTTGAACTTTTGGCTTGATTTTAGTTTGTTTTGTCGTTGTCTCTCTTTTCTGCTGTCTGCCTTTCGAGGATCGTTCCCGTCTGTGAGCTTAAATGTGAAATTTGGCCTAGTCTGAAAATTAGGGTTTCCATCTTTCTAGTCAGTCCGAGGTCGAACAAAGTGAATGAATTGAAAATAAAGACTAACACTGTTGTCAGTGTGCTTCCAGTAGGCTCTCATCAAAATTTCATCAAATTCTGGCTACTTACTATTTTTAGTAAGTGTGCAATTCGGAGCAGTTTCTCAACACTTTCGAAGTTTTAACAGTCACACTACGTTCAGAACACATCAAGCTGCTCGTGTGCAAAATTTGAGCTGAAACAGACAACTTACTATTTTTAGCAGTTCAGCTTCCGGAGCAGATTTCAGGGTTTGGATGCAGAATTTTTCAACGCATGTCTGGAGATTCCTTCTGGGTTTTCAAAAACCTTCGCGATGGTGCGACATGCAAAATGAGATAACGACTTTCAGAGTTCAGCCTTCCAGGGCTATTTTTAGGGTTTGCATGTTAGGGTTTTCTTTGCATGTCTGCATATTCCTTATGGGTTTTTCGAGAGCTTCGCAGTGATGTGACATGCAAACGGAGATGGTCACTCATTTAGGAACTTACTATTTTTAGCAGGTGCATCCCGGCAGCCGCCTCCCAGCACTTCAGAATCACGAGCTAATCGCAATGCAACAAAAACAAGAGCAAACGGAGATCATTTGATATGCATGTAGGACAAATTAGGGTTTCCAACTTCAGGACCCAAAAAGAGGGGTAAAAAGTCAGAATTTTCGAAAACCGGTGTAAACCATCGCGATCAGCATCCTTCAAGCTATCTGCTGGTAAAATTTGAAGGCAAACGGAGCACTTACTATTTATAGTAAGTCATTTTGGAAATAGGCTAAAAATAGCAAGTCAGCAACAGGCGCCGATGTCAACAGGCAGGTCACATGGTGAGGAGCGCCTCATTCGAATTTCAAATCAAACGGAGTTGTGGAGGTATCAAAAATGAGTAGTTACTATAAATAGCAAACTACCTTCAGAAATATGCTATTTTTAGCAGGTCAGCTCAGAATGGCAGTGTCAATGGGCTAATGAGGTCGTGAAGATCCAGCGTTCAAAATTTCAAATCATTCTGAGCTTCGGAGATGCAAGAATTGAAGGACTTACTATAAATAGCAGGCGTGCAAGAACCGGCGAGGACAAGAAAAAATGGCTAAGTGTTGATGTAATCCACCTCCACCTTGAAAATGCGCCCATCCAAGGTGGTGAAAATTAAAAAAATTTCTAAGGCACAAACTTCATCTTGCTCCCTAGCCTAAATGCGCCCAGCTCAAGGTAGTGGCATGCAAAAAATTCTAAGAGTCTTATCCTCCACCACAGGTGAAATGCGCCCTCAAGCACAAGATGCTAAATTTTTTTTTCTAAGTAAAAGTTTCATCCTGCTCCCTAGGCAAAATGCGCCCACTTCAGCTGGAGACCTTGAGAAAAAAAGAAGCAAAGTGTTGATCTCATCCTGCAGCTACCTCCATATGCGCCCTCAAGCCAAGCATGAAAATTCTCTAAGTGTCAAGTTCATCCTCTAGCCTAGGCAAAATGTGCCCTCACATGCAAGATGACTTGAGGAGAATAAAAAATTCTAAGGCAAAAAGATATCCTCCTCTTATCCTCATATGCGCCCATGCTAGAAAGAAGTCAAAGTTGGGCGTAGGAAACTTCATCCACCTCCCATGCTTGAATGCGCCCAAATGAGGGCATGTAAGGACAAAAATAGGGGAGCTCAAAGGCCACAAGGTGGCGTTGAATGTGTTTCATCCCTCATGACCTCCAAATGCGCCCATGTTTTAAGCTTCATCCACCTCACTATGTGAAATGCGCCCATGAAGCTAAGAAGTCAACAAGTCAAAACACGTTTGGAGTTTCATCCTCCATGCATGCTTGAATGCGCCCAAATGAGGGCATGTGAAGACAAAATTAAGGAAGTCAAAGGGTCACAAGGAGGCGTGGTAAAGGTTATTTCTCTAGTACATGTAGTATGCGCCATGTAAAAGGTGAGTATAGAGTGAAACGTGGTAAAGTTGATAAGTGAATAATATGCTAAGCATTGAATATTCTATCCTTCTTAACTAGTGAAATGCGCCAAGAGGGAAAGGTAGGAAGTGTGAAGTGAAATATACTATGGCGTTGGAATTTGCCAAGTGATAAATAATATGCTAGGCGTGGAATTTAAGAGAAGTATATCCTTCATGAAGTGCCAAATGCGCCCAAGGCATTCAAGAAAGAAAAATTTCTAAGTGAGTTGAAACATTAAAAAATTTCTCACCACAGGAGGATGAAATAAAATTTTCTAAGGCAAAATTTTCAAAAGTGCTGAGTGATTCAAATTTTTTTTCGAAGGCAAAGAAATTTTCCTTAGGAGAAATACGCCTAAGTCTGGTGAACTGATGAAATTTCCTAGAGCACGAGCAGGATTGCCAATGAAGGAGTCCGATGATGCCAGCTGCACAGGGTCAACAAAAATATTTTCAAGTCAGAGCAACAAGAAATGTTCACGGATGTGAAGAACAGGATTAAATTTGTTTAAAAAATTATTTTTCCAAGGTTCAAATTCAAGAAAATTAAATGAACCCGTTCGTTGTATACCCATGAGTTCATTGCGTTTTGGAGGAAGTTTTCTTCTGGGTATTGAAGATTGTCAACGAGGAATGGATTTTAGTGTCTCCTGCACTTCGCCAAGGCTTTCAGGATGGAGATTTTTGATGGGCACTCAAATAATGAATTTCCTAAGGGGGAAATTTGAAAAAAAATTTCTAAGGCATGGAATAAAATGTGTTGTTGACTTAAAATTGCCTTGGCCGATGAATTTGAAAATGATCACCTAGATAATTTTTGATCAAATTCCTAATGAAAGCATTTCTTCTCGAGTCTGAGTTGGATGAAATATCAGAGTGAAGTACGCCCAAGCAGAATGCAAGATGGGTTGGAAATTTGACTAAGGCATGAAGAATTTAAGGCAAAAGTTGGCTATTGAAGACGATGAACCCTTGGAAGTTAAAGTGCAAGAATCTTGGTAAGTAAGTTGAATTTATATTATGAAGTGTTCTAATGCTCTTCTCCTTGCTTGTTTTGTAGGAGGAACGTCGAGACCAAGCAGTGACGACTTGAAGTAATGAAGAAAGTAATCCAAGATGACATTTCGACTTTGAAGGAAGAAAAGTTGCAAGAAAATGGCTAAGTGTTGAGACTTAGTGACAGAAGAAATGTTTTCAAAACTCAAGATGGAGAAAAGAATGGAAGCTCGAGCAAAGTTGAAGAACAACGTCAAGAAGAAGATCAAGAACAGTGTGAACGCGTTTCAGATCTGGAATCTTCTAGAAAGATGATGGACATTTATGGCTCATTTATTACCCCACTCCTCTTGGTGGCGGTTTTTAGGGTGAATCTTGTTTAGGGCTGAGGTGGCACAATCTGGGCCATCTAGCTAATTGTAATCTGAGCCGTCCGTTGGACTTGGCCAGCTATATAAAGGGGGAGTCCCCCTCATTTGTACTCAGTAGAATTAGAGAGTAGAAGTTAGACGATAGACATAGAGTAGAGGGACAACTTAGAAATAGTTTAGTATAGATTGATAGTGTAGTTGAAGAAGAAGGAAAGTTTTCCTTTGAAAACTTTTGCAAGAAATTGTTGTGTAAAACTTTCATAATAAAAGATCTTTTCATTGATGGTGGAATTCGTCTTTGTTATGGATAGCTAGCAAGGTTTCTTCATCCCTTCTACTTCAAGTAGCGTAGAGTAGCATAATTTCATTTTTATACAAGTAGATGTTAGCTGTGGAATGTGGTGTTTGATCTAAGCAAGCTTCGCTTATCCATACCACTAGCGGGCTTACTGATGGTGTGTTCGCCTTGTGTGGTCAACTGGAAACGTTATGGGCCTAACTTCAATCACAGTTTGAATGATGGTATGCGTCGTTGTGATGGTATCTTAATGTCAAGTGGTGGTTTGAACATCTTTAGTCATCTCCCTTGAAGATTGCACCGACTCCGTGGAAGCTGTCCGATGCGAGGCAAAGCGAAGTCCGGTTGAGAGTTTGCTGAAGTTGAGCTCCATATCCCACATTTAGAATAGATTTAGACTCTCTAAACCTTACACCATTTCAATTCAGTACTTTCTGATTAGAATAGGAAACCCGTGCTTCATAGACAAACCTTCCAAGCATTTGAATTCCTTTCTCCGCCATTGAACAATTCCGTAAGCCCCCTTGAAATACCAGCAAATCACATCGAGCCAACTAAGACTATTCGCATTGAAAGAACCTTGGAGTTGAATGCACGAACTCTCTCACAATCTTAGCGTGCTGGATAATTTGATCAAGAGAGAATAGGGTAGCCGTTGGCGACTTTATTCTGCATTGGTGCGGTCACGAAAAACACATCAACACATCCATAGACATAATATCACATAATATTTCATCTTGATATGTTGCCATATGAAACTCAACTAAGCATTGTTCATTTACCAAAAGTTGGCAATCTTTTTGCAGCCAAGATACCTTGTTTGGTTTGGGGTGTGGGATTCTTCTTAGCTTCAACTTATCCTCCATTTCATTGGATAGTTGGTTATCTATGCTCCCACCATCAACTACAACTTTGCAACACTTATCCTTGGACTTGCATATAGTTCTAAAAATATTCTTTCTTTGAGCTGTTTCATGTTCTTCCTTTTTTGATTTCAGCCATACCCTCTTTGTCATGAGGGCCTTCCCTTGCTCAAGTTCCTTTGCATGTGGAGGTGATGCTACATATTCTTTGTTAGGTGTAGTAATATGATTTCTTCCATGATCTTGTTGTGCTTGTGGACACTCAAAGGGCCTCTATGGCCAACTTCTCCACATCAGTAGTGTTACTCAGATTTTTGCACCCTTGTAAATCGGCACCCATGTTAAAATTTTAGTTGTCTTTATCCGGGCTGTGTTTTATTAAATGTTCCTAACCCGGGCGGCGTTTTCATTAGTTCGCCTAACTTCCCATTTTGCTGCCCAAGTTATTTACTTCTCCGTTTTCTTAAGCCTGGCAATGTTTTAGGGTTTTGTTATAACTTGCTGCATGTTCGAAGTCTTTCTTTCGAAAGGCCAGTGGTCCGTACCCAAGGTTCATGAACTCGTCGAATTGACTGCGGATGATATTTTTCAATTTTTTTCAAAGCCGGGCGGGAATTGATCTGGTTTCTATAACTACAACGGTGATTTGTGCCGTTCTGCGAATTCTCCACATTATCGTTGGAGTACATTTTTGAAGAAATTGAGAAGTCACAATGCAAGATTATTATGTTTAGGTGCATTCTAGATAAATAAAAAGCTACTTGTGCAAAAATGAATAAAGAGAAGCCATCCAAATATAGCAAATTAAACCAAAATTGGAGACAAAATTGCTCATAATGTAGAGAATCGACACTAGAATTATAAAACGATATATTTTATTATATATATATGTACTGGTGGAAATACAAAATTTTCTGTCGATTACAAAAAAGGGGGCTAGTTAATATGAAAACGGGAATTTTTTCATGCATAGAGGGCGAACATCAGCACATGGATTGCTTCTACCACCACTTGAAGGCGCTCTATCTGGGCAAGGGATAGCAGGTTCTCATGAGACTGCAGAAATTGGGTAAACAACCCCATGTTGTTCCTCACCAGCCCAGCGCGGAGGTGGGTCACTACTTCTTTGGTGGTCTCATTTTGGGTAGCGGTTGCAATACAAATAGCATCGCCTACTAGGCTGCTTCGAGGGTAGTTGATGAGGCCAACAATGGCTACATTCATGCGGTGGAGAAACTTTGGTCGAACTAGTCGCTCTCCTGCCCTCATTCCCCAGTCACGACGCCCAAAGGTGCGGATTATAGTGCACACAAAACGCTCCAGGAGCGTTGCATTGTGCACATGTACCTTGTTTAGAAATGCCTCTCCCAGTCACAACACCTCTTCTTCAACCTCACTTTCAACTATGAAAACTTCTTTCAACTGGTCGGACAAACGCCTGAAAAGAGGACTGCATTCGATTTCCTTAATGACAATGAAGTCATTCATGGGCACTCCATCACTCTAAGCACTCGCTATGTTTGATACTACAGGTTGGCGAAGTGAGGTTGTTCCTGTTGAATTTATAGAAGGTTGTCGAGACATTTGAGCTAAGAGTGATCAAGACGATAGGATGGCAATACGGTTGGGGTTAATTGTTGATATGACAAGAATTTAAGCTATATTCCCAATCGATCATCTTGCTAGACAACTTGCATGTGTGCTTCCATTGCACCATTGTGACAATTATTTAATGCTTGACTTGCAAAACATGCAAATCGCTCAAGAATTGATGGCCATGGGGCAAGAGTTTAATCAAGAAATGCTCGGAAATCGCTTAAGGTCTTATCATTAGCAATGTAATCATTTCGACATTTACTATTTCTCGGCCATCGGTTTCCAAGATGGACAGTTAGGCGGCAAGAAAGCATTACCACAATTGATTGGTAACTGTCAAGAGAGAAATACAACCCCTATATTTGGGTAAACAACCATTCAACAAGGGTCTGATTCCTAGAGAATACACTGTGATGTAGTTGAGGGAGGAACATTAGTTTAGCTTTGAATTTCATTTAATTTCTGATTTCAATAACTTTGAATCTGTGAGTTGTGAGTTGAAATGTAATGTTGATCGTACTGACCTGTGAGTCGTGTGTAAATAGAATATATTTTGTGTGAAATCTATGCGATTGCATTTATTTCATCTATTGCAATTGCGAAATCTCTCATTTCTGCTACATTTGCTTTCGTCATTAGTCAGTACGGTCTGTGAACTAGTCAGCTAATGATCCTTTAGAATTTATTTCGCATTAGTTGCATTTCTATGGGTTAATCTTTGTTGCCTTTGTTGCTTTCTAGTTAAAAGCACATTCATATCCTATTTAAATCATACGAGGGAGTTGTACCTCTCAATTCAGAGGAAAGCCACAAATGCAATTGTGGCCTTTTCAAAGTTGCTAGCGAATTGGTACTAGTGCCTATCAGGCAAGAGAGTCATTTATTAGAAGCATACTTATTAGGGGCCATTTCATTCGCTAACAAGTAGCAAGTGAACCCTCTACCTCTTCCTCTTCCTCTTGGTTCTTGATTGTAATTGTCATTGTGAGAAGTGCTAGACTCTCCTTCATTGTTCTGTTGTTTCTTATCTTCTCCAAATTGTCCTCTTACTCTAGAATTGTTTTCTTTGTTTCAAGGCACATGGGTAAGCTTCTTTTATTGATCTCAGTTGGATCAATACTAAACTCATCTTGGACATCCAAGTAGAATCCATTGATATACTCTACAAATTTTTCCTTATCTTCCTCAACATGGCCAACACAAATGTTGAGCTAGTAAAACTCTTTAGTATAAGCATCGACACTCAATTCTCTTTGCTTTAAGGTTTTGTAATTGCTTCGGAAAATTTAGGTGATAATTTGCTGGTAAATTTTCTTACTTCAGTTTTTCCACCATTTGATCCCATGATTGAATCTTCGCTTTTCTCCTCTATCAAATTCATTATTCATGATCTCCCCAAAGAGATCCATGACCCTTCAACTTGGTACTAGCAAGCTTCACCCCCTTCCCCCTTTGAGTCTTCCATCGATTCAAATTCAAAGTACTTCTCCATCTGTGCAATCAATTCCATGAGCTCTTTAGCAATCAAACTTCCATTGTAGCACAAAGACTCTAACTATGGTCAATTTCCAATAAGAGACATAGCTCTTATGAAAGGTTCATTCATGTATTCTCCTTGTTTAGTTTGTTTTGCTTCTTCTTTCTCATCTTCACTTATGTTCTCAATAGGTACACCTGTACTTCTTGTTGTTTCTAATGCTTCTAACCTTATTGCCATTGCCCCCAACATCTCAACAAACTATTCAAGGCCTTCAAGATTGACTCCATATAGATCCCACAAACTTATCCTTGCTCTGAAACCAAACAATGCAATCAAGGATAGTGGAACTCAGCTAAGGGCCACTAATCCAAGTATCCCACCACACAACTAGTTTACAACAACTTCCTCATAACAACAATTTTAGAAATTACAATGTTATAGATAAAATTTTTAGAACATCATTGTTTTGACAGGTCAAAATTTCTAATATCAAACAACATAATTTTACTAATTCCAGCCCAAGCAATAACAAGTGTTTCTAAATGCTTAGAACTTCATAGTAACAATGTGATTGCTACATCTTTTGGATTTCACAACCCTTCCTTCTCTTGTCTCCCCTTTATTTATTTATTTTTTCTCTATATTCACTTCAAACAAAGAATTTGCACTCCCACATATAGCAAGCAATTGTTGGAGTAGTCAACAAAATAGTGTGTTACCTTTTTTTTTTTATGTGGGATGGGGATAAGAAACAAACTTTGTGTCCTCTTCAAGGAAAATGGCAGCCCAAGATAGGCTCCACATACATATTAGATAGGGTATTGATCAAAAGGAGTGGGCCAGCCATGCAATTTTACAACAAATATTAACATTTTGGACTCTAGCAAGAAAAAGAGAAAGAATAATGTGACGCAATAGTGACCCCCATGTTCCACACTTGCAATCCCAAATGGAGGATCCAAGAATATAAATTATCATGTAGGCCCCATGTTCCACACTTGAATATAAACTATAATGCTTCTAACCTTTCTGCCATTGCCCCCAACATCTCAACAAAAACTATTCAAGGCCTTCAAGATTGACTCCATATCAATCCCACATGCTTATCTTTACTCTATTACCAAATTATGCAATCAAGGATAGTGAAACCCAACTAAGGGCCACTAATCCAAGCATCTCATCACACGACTAATTTACAACTTCCTCACAACAGCAATTTTAGAAATTACAATGTGACAACATTTTTAGAACATCATTGTTTTGATAGGTCAAAACTTCTAATATCAAACAACATAATTTTACTACTTCCAGCCCAAGCAATAACAAGTGTTTCTAAATGTTTAGAACTTCATAGTAACAATGTGATTGCAACATGTTTTGGGTCTCACAACTCTTCCTTCTCTTGTCTCCCGTTTATTTATTTATTTTGTCTCTATATTCATTTCCAACAAAGAGCTTGCACTTACACATATAGCAAGCAACTGTTGGAGCAGTCAACAAAATAGTGTGTTGCCTTTTTTTTTTTTTAAATGTAGGATGGGGATAAGAAACAAACTTTGTATCATCTTCAAGGAAAATGCCAGCCCAAGAATAGGCTCCACAAACATATTAGATAGGGTGTTGATCAAAAGGAGTGGGCCAGCCATGCAGTTTTACAACAAATATTAACATTTTGGACTCCTAGCAAGAAAAAGAGAAAGAATGATGTGTGACACAGTAGTGACCCCCACGTTCGACACTTGCAATCCCAAATGGAGGCTCCAAGAATATAAACTATCATGTAGGCCCCATGAATTAGTTTTTAGGTTTTAAGATTGAGAGATTCATGCCAAGGAAGATTGTGTTTGGACAAAGAATAGGTGGGCCCCAACAAGAATGAGAATGATCACCCAACATGAAAGGATTCTCATGTGGGTCCCGGTTCCAATTCAGTCCAATATTTTCCCTTTCCATATTCAACAAAGAAGACGATCAAATGGTATGGCCTAGTATATCTTGTGGAGTAAGCAGTAAATAGGATTTAAATTCATATTTTGTCTATCCTCAGCTGCCTCACACAAACAAACAGAAAAATATCACATAGAAAGAAAGAACTTGCAAACAAGAAGAAAACCATAAAAATTAAAAGGAAATTCTTTTTCTAATTATGTTTGTAGGATGGCACGAGCCCTAGAATGCTCTTGCATCATTGTGTTTCTCGCTACATCCAGTGATTTGTTAACCTTGGGGGTTAGGAGAGGTTCATGGAGTACCTTGTTTACTCTTAAGATTGTCCAATGTAAGAACCCACACTGAGCAACTCGTGAGCTAACTTCTACAAACAAACTTGTTTGTTACTCAGGGTAGTCCCCTCTGCAGCTTGCATGTTTTTTGCATGTTTTCTTTGTAGACTTGGCCATTGAAATAAAACTTGTAGATTCTTGATAAAACCCTAAATTTTTGTGTTATTTTTGTCAATTTCATCTTCAACAACTAGGAGCTCAATCATGTAATTGATTGCCAAGTGATTGAAAGGATTTATTGACAACTTGCCTAATGGTGGGTGCTCTGCCTAATTGTGGCTTCCCTTGAACTCAATTGGGATTTGCTACCCTCAAACTTCTACTTTGGTTTTGAAAAGAAAAATATAAAAAATGTTTTAGGCCACAATAACATCTACCATATATGGCATGGATGCTCATCTACTAGTTTTTTATCTCTTTCCAACCAACTTTTCCATTTTAACCAGTGTTCCACGGGGACACGTCCCCCCCCGAAAAACCACGCGCACTCGAGATGGGGGGACTTCTGGGAAACGTCCCTCTGCCGTCTCCAAGTACCCCCGCCATCTCCAAAATGTTTCTTCCTAGAGGGAGATGTTCCCTTGCCGTTTCTGGTATGGAGACGCCAGGAAAACGCTCAGGAGATATGCTTTTGGAGGTCGAAACTTACAGGCACAGCAGGGTTTTTTAATTTTTTGAGTTTTCCGTGTTTTTTTTCAGGCTATGCTTTGCCCTCCGCCCTTCGCTTTGGCTCCCATGTGTGCATAGTAATATTGGGTGCTATTTTGATGGAATGCCTCAAAAGAGGATGCCTAAACACAAATGGTCGTGGGGTTTGCAGAAGCCGCAGCTTCTGCAAACCCCGCGACCATTGTATTCCATAAGCCGACATCTCTTTGAGGCGTTTTGTCAAAAACAACACCCAACATTGCCTGCCAGCGCTTCCACATTTTGCATACATTATTACATACATTAATAAATTAATAATAATTATTATTAATTTTTAATTTTTTTTAATTTTTAATTTTTTTGAAATCATAAAATGTAAATTTCAAAGTTTACACCTACTATTTGCATTTGCTTGAAAGTTCCTAAAGCCTTTTCAATTTCAACTTCAACTTCAATCTTACTATTTTCACCCACTCCATTCTCAAGTACTTTTTGATGCAGCATTGAAATATACGATCTTTCAACCACCTTGGCACTGAGGATGTGACGGCCCCACAATCACTGGCCCCACACCCTGACCCGGCCCCTGGAACTTAGGGCCCTGCCCCATCTGGAACCCCAATGGCCCCTGGTCCCTGGTCCCAAACTGAAGGGAATGATGATCTGAATGGAATGGAATGAATGGAATGATCGAACTCTCCCTAGATATTTTGATTGGATAGGATCTAAAATAAAGTTGTAAAAAATATTTCATAGTTTTTCAATTGTAGAATTAAATTGTTTTTGATTAGATAAGCAGGGTAAGGGCCCTGATCCCGTGGTACAAAGTCAAAACAACTAACAGAGAAACAGACTGGGAAAACAACACCAGTCAACACTAGGGATAAAGGCACGCAGGCCAATAGACCAGACTTGCAACCACAAAACCATTATCAACATAATAAAAACAGAATACCCATATTAATCCCCGAAATGGTACGCAGCCCATTTATGAGATTAACCAAAGTCCAATAGGTATGAAACCATAAAAATGCTATCAAGAAATAGCAGTCCGAGACAATACCCCTAAGCACCGAAAGTTTCAGAGCACTCATTTGACTAAAGTGATAAACACCCAATTTTCACCAAATTGGGGCACAAAATCCCACCAACTAGAGCCATCTTCAATTTTCAGGACAGACGTTACAGTCAACGAACTAGGCCAACAGGCCACCCTCCTAGCAGACAAAACCAAAGTCTGAAACAACAACCACCCCAAGAGTGGATAAGACAAACTGTTCTTCCAACTCATACAAGCAAAGAACCATCCCACATCGAACCTATTACTTAGAGCCACCTTTTCAAAACCAAAGACAACATTAGCACTAATGGGGTAGAGAGCCCCCATCCACCTACTTGCCTTTCCACCTTTATAGGAGAAAGCATATCCTAGAAGCAGAACCACCCAAGCATCAACACTTGAAGAACACCAACCCCTTGAACGAAACACCACCCAAGCAGCAACACTTGAAGAACACTAGCCCCTCAAACAGAACACTAGCTCTGGACCTGAATTGAGAGCACAACCAACAAAACAGGCCTGCAGGCCCCCCATCATGTTGTAAGAACAACAACCTTTAACAGCAACCACCCCCGGGTGGCCAAGACAACCTGAATATCGAGACCTCCATGAAGCAGCAACTTCCAGATAAAGGACAAGTTTTTCGATCTCTTACATGCAATTTTAAGAGGGTCTTGAAATCCAAACCACCAGAAAATAGCTAAGTCCAACAGGCTCTTTGGTTGGACCATCCCACATTGAGCCTGTTACAGAGAGAAACCAAATAAGAACCAGAAACAACCATAGTGCTAATGGGGTAGAGAGCCCCTATTAGCCACCTTGCCTCTCCACCACCATAGGAGAAAGCATATCCCACAATTAGAATCTCCCAAACAACACCACTTGTAAACCACCTGCCCTTGATAATGAGCAAATCCAAAACATCATAACTTTCCACCACAACAGAGGAGTGAGAAAGCTCATCAAAACACTGAGGAGCAAAAGCCAACCCAAAGCACCACCTCGAACCAAGCACCAACTCAAACTCCACCTCTATAGGAGAGAGCTCCCCTCTAAAAGAGAGGGTTAAGTGAGAACCAAAAACACTAGTGTCATCGATCTCCTGCACGAACCGGCTCCACGTCAAAAGGGACCAACAGAAGAGAAGGGAGCTTCCCACCCCAACTACAACCTCCAACTCCACCTCAAAAGGAGAGGGCTCCGCTTCTGAAGGAGGAGTCTCCACCTCCATAGGAGACCTCGACACCAAACAGGAAGCCAACACACCAGTAGAGAAGGTTGTCACCACACCCCATGGCAGCCCAAGCAACAGGTGCAGAAGGGAAGCGAAAGAAAGCTCCTCAACTAAGAGAGGAAATAGACTACCACAATCCTTCAATATGAACATTTGGAACCACAACATCATGAAAAATGAGATAGAGCGATCTTCAAACCAACCATGCTTGAAGGCACCAAGGATAGAAACATGGGTCTTCAAGACAAGGAAGAGCCACCCCCACCACTTCCAAAAATGACCAATCTCCGACGGGAGACCAACAGCAACCTTGGAACCCCCAAGACACAGTTTCAACATGCTGAGACTGAAGAAACCCAACACCCACAGAGTAAAGCAAAGCACTTCCAACCTTAAAACCCCATCACAACCAAAACAGAGGGCCAAAGAAAGAACAAATCTGTTAGAGCAAAAGAGCACCACAGGTAACCCAAACTTGCAAAAAAGGTTCAAAACCACCTCACAGACAGTGATTCCACAAACTTCAGCAAAAGCAATTCCTCTCCAATAGATCCCCTTGAAACCATCTTTCAAAAAAAACTCAACATCCACCCAAAAAGCGCCCAACACACAAAAGGCACCAATAGCCAACGCCAAAACCAAACAAAGGCCAGTTTCATTGATAACCACTAAGGCCAACAAGTGCAAAACCAAGAAAAAAGAGCAGAGGGGAAGATCTGCTAACAAGAACAGAGACAAGCAGAGCAAAACAAAGACCAATGCAACTCCAACACCCATGACCAAAAGGAAAACAAACCAAGAGGGACTAAAGACAAAGGCAGGGGAAGAAGCTCTAAGCGCTAGCCACAATACCAAAAAAGGCAACACCACATTAGTTCGCAGCCTCCCGAGACACCCAAGAAGGAGGAAGCACCAAGCCCCGGAAAGGAAATGGGCCACCCCAGCCAAAGTTGAACGCCAACAAAGAGACAACAAGGATCCTACAAACACTAGGAAAGCCACCAGCCCACACAACTGAACCAGAACACAGGGCAACACAGAGGGCAGGGAAAAGACCAGAGAAGAGAGCACCGAAGCTCCCACAACACATCCTTCAGAAGGCACCCAAAGGAGCCCAAACGGCCCCTGAGCAAAGAGAAGAGACGGGCCAAAGACACCAACCGTCCCTTCCAGGCAAACAAACTGCCAAGGAAAAGCAGAAAACGGAACCACCACAAGGCAAATTAACCTAGAAACCGCCCAACCAAATATAGTTGCAAAGTCCACAAAAAAGGGACTAGTGCTAAGCAGAACAAAAAAACTCCTAGGCAAACAGAAAACAGTAGGATCTCCATCAAAACCATCGCCTTCTTCATCCTCGCCATCAGGAAGTTTAAAAAAATGGCTTCCTCCACCTTTCCCGCTCAGACCATTCATTGCAGCTAGTTTAGAATTAAACTGTTAACCATCAACAAATATAAATTTTTGAAATTCAAAGAACATTAAAATTTGTGACATTTAGCATTGAACACTTACAAATAAAGATTCACCATTAATCATTGAGAATTGAACTTGAAAATTAAGTGAAACACTGGAATATGAACACAAAATTGTAAACTTGAATATTTGTTTTTATATTGTGATCATGAAAATAATCATTGGAGGCATGCTGAGAGCTGGGTTTGATCTTGGGGGGACTTTGATGGAATGGATCTCCCTAGTTGTAACAACTTAGTTGAAGGAGACTTATAGTATAGGTTTACACTAAGCATGTTGTAATCAGCTACTTAAGGTTAGAGATGTAATTTCTATGTAACTTGATTGTATACATCAAATAGTAATAACTGTTCAAAAATCACCCACTTTTTCCTTTTATTTTACAAATATGTTTTTTTCTTTTTTTTACTTGAACAATTAATGACATGTACATCTTGGTAACTGTCATAGATGGTAGGGAATTCACCTTTGCAGATCTGTGTGTGACTTCAATGGAATGGATCCCCCCAGTTGTGGCAACAATTGAAGGAGACTTCTAGTTTAGGTGTATGCTTACTGAACATGTTTATAGTCAACAAAATTATATCACTTCTGACTACTTGCGGTACCTTGTGTCATCCTCCACAACATTATCACGCTTCAAGATACTTATGCATGAACTCCAGCTTTGCTGCAAGTGCACTTGCATCGCCATTCATGCTTCTAGTAACAATGCATTCTATATGTAGTTGTGAGTTTTCCTCCAAATGATGTGGTTGCTACTACAACATTATCACATATAAACCAACATGTATACTGTACCACAACATCTGAAACTTATTGCATGTTACTGTATTGCATTCTATAGATGAACTTTTACTTCAAGAATTCTCTACAAGTGAATATCACCCAAGTCCCAATAGAAATGGCGACATGGTTATCAAACTATACTTAAAATCCCACTAAGTAACATAAAAGAAGGCAGCATTGATCAAAAGTTTTGTAGCTATGATAAAAATGGCCCAAGCCTCAAAATTTTTTGCCTAAGTTCTTTTTAAGCATAAAGGTGGTAATAATGAAGGAGATCTTTGCCAAAGGGGAAAACAGGGTTAAGTTAATGAAATATTCCACCTCAAGTGAGCTTGGAACACTTTTGTAGTGGATTTTCCCCTTAAAACTTCTATTCAACACTATAAAAAGTGGCAATGGTAGTAGATGGGTGCACCAAAGAGGAGATTTCCATATTTTGACTAAAAAAGGTGGGCAGACAGAGAAAGTGTGCACACTAGAGGTTTCAATCCATTTTAGATGTTTTTGGACAAGGGAAAAATACCTTAAGTAGAACTTGACTCCACCTAGTACATTTAAGACATGGCATAGCAACAAAACTTATGCTCAACACTATAAAAAGTGGCTATGGTAGCAGAAGGGCACTCCAAAGAGGAGATTGCCATATTTTGACTAAAAGGAGAGTGGGCAGACAGAGAAATTGTATGACCTAGATTCAGCC
>VDFB02294320.1:0-41611 GCA_007258455.2 Sequoia sempervirens | reverse complement strand
TAGGCCCAGTCTCTCCCATCACAGGCTTGGCGTCCCTCGTAGTCCCAGATCCGTCCCGAAACTCAGAGTGGAACATTGTTTTAACTCTATGTTCCCACTTTATTTCTACACAAACCCTAACCTCATGTCTACTCTCAGCTAATAAATGGTCCCTGACCCTACTATAGCTCTCATTGAAATTAGTATTGCAAATATGACACAACCAATGCTTGTTGCCCCTAGATATTTTGATTGGATAGGATCTAAAATAAAGTTGTAAAAAATATTTCATAGTTTTTCAATTGTAGAATTAAATTGTTTTTGATTAGATAAGCAGGGTAAGGGCCCTGATCCCGTGGTACAAAGTCAAAACAACTAACAGAGAAACAGACTGGGAAAACAACACCAGTCAACACTAGGGATAAAGGCACGCAGGCCAATAGACCAGACTTGCAACCACAAAACCATTATCAACATAATAAAAACAGAATACCCATATTAATCCCCGAAATGGTACGCAGCCCATTTATGAGATTAACCAAAGTCCAATAGGTATGAAACCATAAAAATGCTATCAAGAAATAGCAGTCCGAGACAATACCCCTAAGCACCGAAAGTTTCAGAGCACTCATTTGACTAAAGTGATAAACACCCAATTTTCACCAAATTGGGGCACAAAATCCCACCAACTAGAGCCATCTTCAATTTTCAGGACAGACGTTACAGTCAACGAACTAGGCCAACAGGCCACCCTCCTAGCAGACAAAACCAAAGTCTGAAACAACAACCACCCCAAGAGTGGATAAGACAAACTGTTCTTCCAACTCATACAAGCAAAGAACCATCCCACATCGAACCTATTACTTAGAGCCACCTTTTCAAAACCAAAGACAACATTAGCACTAATGGGGTAGAGAGCCCCCATCCACCTACTTGCCTTTCCACCTTTATAGGAGAAAGCATATCCTAGAAGCAGAACCACCCAAGCATCAACACTTGAAGAACACCAACCCCTTGAACGAAACACCACCCAAGCAGCAACACTTGAAGAACACTAGCCCCTCAAACAGAACACTAGCTCTGGACCTGAATTGAGAGCACAACCAACAAAACAGGCCTGCAGGCCCCCCATCATGTTGTAAGAACAACAACCTTTAACAGCAACCACCCCCGGGTGGCCAAGACAACCTGAATATCGAGACCTCCATGAAGCAGCAACTTCCAGATAAAGGACAAGTTTTTCGATCTCTTACATGCAATTTTAAGAGGGTCTTGAAATCCAAACCACCAGAAAATAGCTAAGTCCAACAGGCTCTTTGGTTGGACCATCCCACATTGAGCCTGTTACAGAGAGAAACCAAATAAGAACCAGAAACAACCATAGTGCTAATGGGGTAGAGAGCCCCTATTAGCCACCTTGCCTCTCCACCACCATAGGAGAAAGCATATCCCACAATTAGAATCTCCCAAACAACACCACTTGTAAACCACCTGCCCTTGATAATGAGCAAATCCAAAACATCATAACTTTCCACCACAACAGAGGAGTGAGAAAGCTCATCAAAACACTGAGGAGCAAAAGCCAACCCAAAGCACCACCTCGAACCAAGCACCAACTCAAACTCCACCTCTATAGGAGAGAGCTCCCCTCTAAAAGAGAGGGTTAAGTGAGAACCAAAAACACTAGTGTCACCGATCTCCTGCACGAACCGGCTCCATGTCAAAAGGGACCAACAGAAGAGAAGGGAGCTTCCCACCCCAACTACAACCTCCAACTCCACCTCAAAAGGAGAGGGCTCCGCTTCTGAAGGAGGAGTCTCCACCTCCATAGGAGACCTCGACACCAAACAGGAAGCCAACACACCAGTAGAGAAGGTTGTCACCACACCCCATGGCAGCCCAAGCAACAGGTGCAAAAGCGAAGCGAAAGAAAGCTCCTCAACTAAGAGAGGAAATAGACTACCACAATCCTTCAATATGAACATTTGGAACCACAACATCATGAAAAATGAGATAGAGCGATCTTCAAACCAACCATGCTTGAAGGCACCAAGGATAGAAACATGGGTCTTCAAGACAAGGAAGAGCCACCCCCACCACTTCCAAAAATGACCAATCTCCGACAGGAGACCAACAGCAACCTTGGAACCCCCAAGACACAGTTTCAACATGCTGAGACTGAAGAAACCCAACACCCACAGAGTAAAGCAAAGCACTTCCAACCTTAAAACCCCATCACAACCAAAACAGAGGGCCAAAGAAAGAACAAATCTGTTAGAGCAAAAGAGCACCACAGGTAACCCAAACTTGCAAAAAAGGTTCAAAACCACCTCACAGACAGTGATTCCACAAACTTCAGCAAAAGCAATTCCTCTCCAATAGATCCCCTTGAAACCATCTTTCAAAAAAAACTCAACATCCACCCAAAAAGCGCCCAACACACAAAAGGCACCAATAGCCAACGCCAAAACCAAACAAAGGCCAGTTTCATTGATAACCACTAAGGCCAACAAGTGCAAAACCAAGAAAAAAGAGCAGAGGGGAAGATCTGCTAACAAGAACAGAGACAAGCAGAGCAAAACAAAGACCAATGCAACTCCAACACCCATGACCAAAAGGAAAACAAACCAAGAGGGACTAAAGACAAAGGCAGGGGAAGAAGCTCTAAGCGCTAGCCACAATACCAAAAAAGGCAACACCACATTAGTTCGCAGCCTCCCGAGACACCCAAGAAGGAGGAAGCACCAAGCCCCGGAAAGGAAATGGGCCACCCCAGCCAAAGTTGAACGCCAACAAAGAGACAACAAGGATCCTACAAACACTAGGAAAGCCACCAGCCCACACAACTGAACCAGAACACAGGGCAACACAGAGGGCAGGGAAAAGACCAGAGAAGAGAGCACCGAAGCTCCCACAACACATCCTTCAGAAGGCACCCAAAGGAGCCCAAACGGCCCCTGAGCAAAGAGAAGAGACGGGCCAAAGACACCAACCGTCCCTTCCAGGCAAACAAACTGCCAAGGAAAAGCAGAAAACGGAACCACCACAAGGCAAATTAACCTAGAAACCGCCCAACCAAATATAGTTGCAAAGTCCACAAAAAAGGGACTAGTGCTAAGCAGAACAAAAAAACTCCTAGGCAAACAGAAAACAGTAGGATCTCCATCAAAACCATCGCCTTCTTCATCCTCGCCATCAGGAAGTTTAAAAAAATGGCTTCCTCCACCTTTCCCGCTCAGACCATTCATTGCAGCTAGTTTAGAATTAAACTGTTAACCATCAACAAATATAAATTTTTGAAATTCAAAGAACATTAAAATTTGTGACATTTAGCATTGAACACTTACAAATAAAGATTCACCATTAATCATTGAGAATTGAACTTGAAAATTAAGTGAAACACTGGAATATGAACACAAAATTGTAAACTTGAATATTTGTTTTTATATTGTGATCATGAAAATAATCATTGGAGGCATGCTGAGAGCTGGGTTTGATCTTGGGGGGACTTTGATGGAATGGATCTCCCTAGTTGTAACAACTTAGTTGAAGGAGACTTATAGTATAGGTTTACACTAAGCATGTTGTAATCAGCTACTTAAGGTTAGAGATGTAATTTCTATGTAACTTGATTGTATACATCAAATAGTAATAACTGTTCAAAAATCACCCACTTTTTCCTTTTATTTTACAAATATGTTTTTTTCTTTTTTTTACTTGAACAATTAATGACATGTACATCTTGGTAACTGTCATAGATGGTAGGGAATTCACCTTTGCAGATCTGTGTGTGACTTCAATGGAATGGATCCCCCCAGTTGTGGCAACAATTGAAGGAGACTTCTAGTTTAGGTGTATGCTTACTGAACATGTTTATAGTCAACAAAATTATATCACTTCTGACTACTTGCGGTACCTTGTGTCATCCTCCACAACATTATCACGCTTCAAGATACTTATGCATGAACTCCAGCTTTGCTGCAAGTGCACTTGCATCGCCATTCATGCTTCTAGTAACAATGCATTCTATATGTAGTTGTGAGTTTTCCTCCAAATGATGTGGTTGCTACTACAACATTATCACATATAAACCAACATGTATACTGTACCACAACATCTGAAACTTATTGCATGTTACTGTATTGCATTCTATAGATGAACTTTTACTTCAAGAATTCTCTACAAGTGAATATCACCCAAGTCCCAATAGAAATGGCGACATGGTTATCAAACTATACTTAAAATCCCACTAAGTAACATAAAAGAAGGCAGCATTGATCAAAAGTTTTGTAGCTATGATAAAAATGGCCCAAGCCTCAAAATTTTTTGCCTAAGTTCTTTTTAAGCATAAAGGTGGTAATAATGAAGGAGATCTTTGCCAAAGGGGAAAACAGGGTTAAGTTAATGAAATATTCCACCTCAAGTGAGCTTGGAACACTTTTGTAGTGGATTTTCCCCTTAAAACTTCTATTCAACACTATAAAAAGTGGCAATGGTAGTAGATGGGTGCACCAAAGAGGAGATTTCCATATTTTGACTAAAAAAGGTGGGCAGACAGAGAAAGTGTGCACACTAGAGGTTTCAATCCATTTTAGATGTTTTTGGACAAGGGAAAAATACCTTAAGTAGAACTTGACTCCACCTAGTACATTTAAGACATGGCATAGCAACAAAACTTATGCTCAACACTATAAAAAGTGGCTATGGTAGCAGAAGGGCACTCCAAAGAGGAGATTGCCATATTTTGACTAAAAGGAGAGTGGGCAGACAGAGAAATTGTATGACCTAGATTCAGCCCATTTTAGATGTTTTTGGACAAGGAAAAAGTGGCCTAAGTAGCACTCAACACCACCTAGCATGCTTAAGACATGACATAGCTACTCAATATCTCCACCTAAATCTAAAAAGGGCTTAGGTGTTCTTGTGTTGGAAGAAGGTTTTCAAATGTGAATGAGCTTAATGACAAAGGCTTGAATATTTGATAATAAAAATTTATTGACAAACCTACTTGGAGAAGGTGCTTTAGAAGGAAAAAGATCATGTTAGTGTCAACAACACTAGAGACAGACACTTGGTTTGTTTTGACGGGTTTCTAGCCTTTGTCAATTATGCATAAAAGCAGCCCTGCATTTATGATGGCAGCGCAGCCTATTAAACTTGCACTATAGCCTCATTTCCATACATATATTAGAAGATTGAAACAATCAAGAATGAAAGTCAAGGTGAAAGCCTAGGGTTTTTCGGGTCATGCTAATAGTAGTTCTTCGAGTATTGTTCATTGCAGACTTTCATGAGAGCTTTCATATTTTTGTCCTTGTACAATTTTTTTGATATGCTTTCATATTGCTAGGGTTTTAACTTCAAGTTTTCAGTCTTTTCGCACCCTAGGAAGTGGTATTCTATTTTGCCAATTGGAATGATCATTCTAGGTTTTTCATCTTTAGTATTCAATGTCGAAAAAACCCTTGGAAGTATTTCTCACCTTGGAGAAAGATTCACGGTGGTTAGGATTTTAGTAATTGTTAGGAGGATTCACTAGTTCTAGTTCAAATGGTGTTTCAAAATCATGGAGGCTGTTCATGTGCAAATTGCTATTTTTGGGAGCACTAATTTCAATAGTGGCTATTTCCAATGTTATTTTTAGGGGCAAGGATGAGGGTTTTGGTTAGTCAAAAGTTTTATTTTATTAGTTGTTTAGAATAGTTTTGCTTCAAAGTTTCTTTCTCAATTTTTATTTTAAGCTTTTAGGGGTTGCTTTAACACATTCCTTTTTCAGATATTTAATTATTCTTTTCAAATTCATTGTAACCTATAAATAAGTTCCTTGAGCACAAGGTATTAAAAAATGATAGTTGATGCTATTCTATGTTTGCATTTATTGTGTTGATAATGTTGCATAATTTATTGTTCAAGTTGTTTATTCTATGCATAGTTTGAGGACTCTTCAAGTCTTGGAAAAGACTCTTGGGACTCCCGAGTCTTAGGGCTTGCCAAGTTGACTTGCCAAGGACTCCCGAGCCAAGTCCTGGAGAGTCTAGGCTAGGACTCCCATGTCTTGGCGAGTGACTTGCGCGAGTCCTAGAATCGGGCTCTTGAGTCCCAACTTAGGACTCTTGGCATCGCTTGGAAATGAGTATGAATGTTTAAAACTTGATTTTTGTTTGTTTTTTTCATTTGAAAATTTGAAACTATGAGTATGAATGATGAAATTTCAAATATTGAGTGTTTGAAGATCATATAACATGTGTAATATTTGAATTATGAGAAATTGATAATCAAATTAGGCTCTTATGTTCTCTAGCTGCATTAATTTATTTTTGTTTTTTTGTAAAACTACGGTTTTCTTCTTTGTCGAGTCCTAGTCCTATTTTGGGCTGCCGAGTCCAAGTTTTCCAACTTTGATTCTATGTTTGCATTTATTGTGTTGATAATTTCATCAAGTAAATTTAAAGTAGGTTGTATTGAGTCAAGCTTTATATTGATGACATCTGTGTACTGAGTTTTGGTTTTGAATGCAACTTAGTTATTTATTTCTTGAAATTGTGTGATGTATTCCTTTTATCCTTTTTTGCACTGAATAGCAAGTCTTTGTTTTAGCCAGAAAGTGTCATTTGTTTATGATGAGTAATTTCTTTCCTTCAACATCTGAAAATTTGGTTTGCAAGGCATGGCTAGTGCTCTGTATGTACTTGAGGCAAATTATAGGCACATGATTACTTTTATATATGCAAAATCCCTCTTAGCGAATCTTGTATAATGTGCATATTTGTATATCTTGTCTATAGTTTTTGGTTTAGAGTTAGTTTAGATCTCAAGGAGCTTCCCCTCCAAATTTAAAGAGGTTTATTTTCACACAATGTTCAGTTTTGTGTTTTCTTGCAAAAGACAAATTTAAATGCTAACACATCTACCATATATTGTTGTAAAACCATCTCTTTGGCAAAGAGCATAATGCTCTTTGATTGTTTTTCCTTCATAAGTAGCATCTTTGAACATGCATGACAAACAGTAGTTGCTTGCCAGTGTAGAGACCTAAACGAATTTTTTAATGCTTTCCTTTCCCATAATGCTTCCTGTTAGTTTTATGATCAGATGTAAAGCACAGAAATTTAATTCAAAATCAGACACAATAACACAGCATATACCTTGGGAAGACCCTCCACTTGAGGGAGAAAAACCCAGCAACAATATATCACTTATATATTGAATGTCACAAAAAATATCTCCTTTACAAGGGGCCGATAAGAAGGCCAATTAGAAGCACCACAATCAGATGCAAACACAGTAACAAGGTGATGCAATCTGCTGATAATAAACTCAGCCTTCTACAGAAACTCGAACTGCTCTTGATGATAAACTCGCACTTGTATGAATCGAACTTGTAAAACAACGAATGAATAATCAACAATGAAAGATCATCGAGCATATATACAAGATGAAGGGAAGGTTGTGACTTTTCAAGACATAAGTCGGCCTTCATCAAAAGTCGTGCCTTCTTCATGAAATCGCGCCTCCTCAAAGCATGTCGGCCTCTTTGAAACAGCTAATCTTCAATACACAAGTGGTCTGCCTCATCAAGAATCGTGTCCCTTCATTAATTCGAGCCTTCATGATATTTAATTATCATTTAATATAAAAGACGTGCCTCTTCATAGAATCGCTATCTCCATAAATTAAATAGCCAACGGCTATTATTTAATTTATCCAATAGTGTAAAGGAGATCGGGCTAGAAGTGACACCCGATGCTGTACAATAACATCAACACTCCCTCTCAGCTAGGGAGGATACTTCCAACTGCACAAGACATATCACCTCATCATGATGTCAACCCCACAATGGCTACTCCCATATGTGGAAATGAAAGATATCACCTCATCGTGATATCAACCATCATGGCTACACCCATGTATGGTATGTGCAAGTGCTCATCACTGAACGTGATGTTGTCACCTCATCGTGACGTTCACCATAAGTACAAGAAAAAAAATCATCACAGACTCTCTCACGTGATGTTGTCATGGAGTCGCACACATGACATCCACCATGGCTCTCTAGAGGGTGGAAACAAGGGCTTTCACCTCAAATCTCTCTCAAAGAGAAATGCATTAACAAGGGCTTGCACCTCAAATCTCTCTCAAAGAGAAATGCATTAAAGGTCACGATACTGAGACTCCTTCTCAGCTAGGGCTTCATTCTCCACCATACCAAGCTTGTCTCGAAAGCACACAAACTTTATCCTGGAGAGAGGCTTGGTGAGAATGTCTGTCGTCTGCTCATCAGTGCTGATATACCTCAACTGAATTGCTTTCCTCAATACCATATCTCTGATATAGTGGTATTTGATCTCAACGTGTTTAGTTCTGTCATGAAACACAGGGTTGACAAAAAGCTTCACATAGCTCTGGTTATCACAATGAATGGTAGTTGGCTCCATTGATTGTCCAAACAATCCTGCAAGGAGCTTCCGAAGCCACACTGCTTCTCGAGCTGCCACACAAGCTGCAATATATTCGGCCTTTGTTGTACTCAATGCCATAGAAGACTGCTTCCTGCTACACTAGGATATCATCGCAGACCCCAAACTGAAGCAACATCCAGAGGTGCTCTTCTGATCAGTAACACACCCTACCCAATCAGAATCAGTATAATCATGCAGCTTCAAGTCCACACCTGAAGAATATCTCAAGCCATATCCAACTGTGCCACGCAAGTATCTCAGAATATGCTTTGCTGCAACTAGATGTATTTGCCTTGGTTCACACATGAACTGACTAAGTGCACTCACTGCATAGCGAATATCCAGTCTCGTATTGACTAGATACATCAACGATCCAATCAATTGCCTGTACATTGTGAAATCCACCAGATCTGAACTAGCTGCAGCCTCTTTCAACTTATGCAAGTTGGTCTCCATAGGCGTAGACATGGATTTGCAATCCATCATACCAAATCTCTTCAGAATATCAATAGTATACTTCCCTTGACTTAGAATCATCTCATCAGGCTTCTGCCATACTTCTAAACCAAGGAAGTAGTGCATGAGACCAAGATCCTTCATTTCAAATTCAGAAGCTAACTCCTTGCATTTGATAATGAGGTGATCTTCTCTAGTAAGAATCAAATCATCAACATACAAAACCAAGATCAATGCTTTGCCATCAATTACCTTGAAGTACAGGTTTGAATCAACATCGTTCTTGGAGAAGCCCAAGCTTGACAGGTAACAATCAATTCTTTCGTACCAAGCACGAGAAGCCTGCTTAAGGCCATACAAAGCCTTATTCAGCCTGCAAACATGAGACTCCTTCCCATGTACCTCAAATCCATCAGGGTTGCAATATATACCTCTTCCTCGATTACACCATTCAGAAATGTTGTCTTCACGTCCATCTGGTGAATCTTCCATCCTTTAGATGCAACAATAGCAATGATGGTCCTAATTGAAGTATAGCGAGCAACTGGAGCAAAGGTTTCCTCATAGTCAACTCCCTCTTTCTGTGAGAATCCTCTAGCCACGAACCTAGCCTTGTATTTCTCAATGCTCCCATCAGCCGCATGCTTGATCTTGAAGAGCCATTTAGAAGATACCACAGATTTGCCTTCTAGTCCAGGTACGATGTCCCAAACATCATTCTTGAGAATGGATTGATACTCTTCAGACATAGCATCTCTCCAAACCTACTAACTAGTAGCTTCCTCAACGCTGGAAGGCTCAAATTCAATGATTTGACTCATTAATGCAACATAGCTGGAAAACTTATTAGGTCTCTTGCTTTCTCTGAATGTTCCTCTCGGGGCTGCAAACCTTTCTGTCTCCTGCATTGTTTGCCTAGCCCAAAGAGGTCTCTTACGACCAATCACAATGTTTGTGGGCCCATCTGTAGGTTCCAAGGGCTCAACTGGATCATCATCTTCTTTGGGTTTAGTAGCTTCCCTCTGAATCTCAGGAGTATGGTCAACTTCCATATCCTGAGGAGACTCTTCATTATCTATCTCCATGTGAGTGCCCTTGGATCTTTTGAATGCAACATCCTTTTCAAATGTAACATCCCTACTGATCTCAATCAACTTTTGACCTGGAATGTAGATTCTGTAGGCTTTTGATGTCTCACTATAGCCTACAAATATTCCCTTCTTGCTAGAAGGTTCCAACTTTGTCCTTTTATCTTTCGGTACATGAACATACACAGGACAACCAAAGATTCTCAAATGACTTACTTCCGGCTTCACCCCTGTGAATGCTTCTTTGGGAGTCATGTTCTCCAAAAATGCGGTGAGGACTTCTATTCTGAACATAGACTGCTGTCCTAGATGCTTCCGCCCAAAGGAAGGTTTGCAGATCTTGGTCATGAATCATAGCTTTGGCTGCTTCCAGAATAGATTTGTTCTTCCTTTTAGCAACACCGTTCTGTTGAGGATTGTAAGGGACACAAAACTCCCTCTTAATCCCTACTTCAATGCAAAAGTTACGAAAGCTGCCAAAAATGTACTCTCCTCCGTTATCGGATCTCAGAACTTTGATCCTCTTCCCGGACAAGTTCTCTACCTGGGCTTTGAATTCTTTGAACCTCACTAATACTTCCTCAAATTCTTTAGATTTCAAGAAATAAATCCAAGTCTTTCTAGAGTAGTCATCAATAAAAATAATGTAATACAAGAAACCACTCAAAGAAGCAATAGACATTGGACCACATAAATCAGAATGAATAAGATCAAGAATACATTTAGATCTACTTTCACTACTATGAAATGGACCTTTAGTATTCTTACCCAATGTGCAGCCTCTACAGGTACCTTCATGCTCCTAGTTGAGTTTCAGAAGGCCTGAAACCATCTTCTCCATGGTAGGAAGTGCTCAAAAGTGAAGGTGAGCCAATCTTCTATGCCATAGTTCACACGAACTTGATGAATCATGCACCAACGCCTGAAGTGGGCAAGTGCAAAGTCTATAGAGGCACTCATGTTGAACTCCAATCACCCGAGCAGTCTTGATACTTGAGTTCTTTGGCCATGCAAGAACTTTACCTTCTGAAAATGCAACTTGATACCCCTTGTCTTCCAAGGCTGAGATAGAGACAAGATTCCGCTTGATGCCCGGAACAAATAGAACATCACTCAACTGCAAGGTAATGCCGAAATCCAAGTGAAGAGAGGAGGTCCCAACTCCTTTCACAAAATAACTAGCATCATCTCCAATAATGACTTGTTCACTAATCTCTCTCCACTAAATCAGTTAGATGCTCTCTAAATCCGGTAATGTGGTGGGAGGCACCACTATCAATTAGCCAAGTATTGTTGTCGGTAGGCACACTGCTTGAAAGAGCTGAATAGAATAGGAAACCACCTGAATCCTTTTGTGGAGAGATATCACCAACATATGCAATGGAAACCTGCTGCTTAGGCATGGTAGGACAATCCTTTTCATAGTGACCATACTTGTCACATCTAAAACATTGAACACAAGAGAGGTCCCTCTTCTTCTTGAATGTGGGAGAACCATCAAAACCCTTGTCCCCATTCCGCTTGAAATATCCTTTCTTTCCTTCTTTCCCTTTCTTCTTCGAGGAATGTGCGGCAAGAACATGAATGTCTTCATTTGTAGAGCTTTGACCAATACCTCTCGCAGCCAACCTAGACTCTTCTTGAGTACAATCCGCCCTCAAATGATCAAACTTAGGGAGTTTTGATCTTGCATTTATTCCTTGAATGTATGAATCCCAAGATGGAGGAAGACCATTAAGAGCTAGCATGATCAAATCCTTGCTATCAACAACATGCCCAATAGTAGAGAGCTGATCTCTCAACTCGGTGATCTTCATAAGTATGAGATGACGGATTCTCCTTTCGCCATCTTGACATGATGAAGTTGCTACTTTAATGCAAGAGCCCGACTTGTGTTGTTGATCTCATACATCTCTTCCAAAGTTTTGAACATATCTCTTGCAGATTTTAGCTTAGAGATAATTGGCACAATGTGGTCTTTCACGGAATCCACCAACATCTTTTTCGCTTTAGTGCCATTTCTCTTCCATTGTAATTTCTCATTCTCATCGGATGGTTCGGGAACTTCACCCTCCACGAACGCTGCTAACTCATTCTCCTCCAAGGCGAACATGACTCTGAATCTCCAAGATGTGAAGTTAGATGCTCCCTCAAGTCTATCCTCGATCTTAAGTCCGTTCACCATCTTGATGAAAGGGTAGATGCAAACAAAGATGAGAATAAGAATAGAGTATATTGCTGCTTGACTAAATCTGATCACGATCTTTCTTATACCCGCTTTGATACCATGTTAGTTTTATGATCAGATGTAAAGCACAGAAATTTAATTCAAAATCAGACACAATAACACAGCATATACCTTGGGAAGACCCTCCACTTGAGGGAGAAAAACCCAGCAACAATATATCACTTATATATTGAATGTCACAAAAAATATCTCCTTTACAAGGGGCCGATAAGAAGGCCAATTAGAAGCACCACAATCAGATGCAAACACAGTAACAAGGTGATGCAATCTGCTGATAATAAACTCAGCCTTCTACAGAAACTCGAACTGCTCTTGATGATAAACTCGCACTTGTATGAATCGAACTTGTAAAACAACGAATGAATAATCAACAATGAAAGATCATCGAGCATATATACAAGATGAAGGGAAGGTTGTGACTTTTCAAGACATAAGTCGGCCTTCATCAAAAGTCGTGCCTTCTTCATGAAATCGCGCCTCCTCAAAGCATGTCGGCCTCTTTGAAACAGCTAATCTTCAATACACAAGTGGTCTGCCTCATCAAGAATCGTGTCCCTTCATTAATTCAAGCCTTCATGATATTTAATTATCATTTAATATAAAAGGCATGCCTCTTCATAGAATCGCTATCTCCATAAATTAAATAGCCAACGGCTATTATTTAATTTATCCAACAGTGTAAAGGAGATCGGGCTGGAAGTGACACCCGATGCTGTACAATAACATCAACACTTCCAACATGTGCCTATAAATTCAGACCTTGTGAAAACTTGTTAAAAGGGAAATAATGGTTCTAATGGTTATAATGGTTACAATAGGTGCTTTTAACTTAGGGTTGTTCACTTGGACTTGTATTACGAGTTACAAAAGATGATTGTGAGGTAGAAGAGGAACTAGGATCTATATTTCACTCTTTTTATTCCCCAACATATGCTTTGCCAAAATAATAGATGCACCCCCCTCTTTTTCTAATTCCTTGTAGGGGAACTTATGTCACATTTCTTTTCTGGTTTTCCATTTTTTTGTTATGAAATTTGGGGCTAGTAGAAAAATGAGAGCAACTTACACTACTGTAATGTCCCTCTCCTAATTTGCCATAGATTTTTCCCACAAATCACAAATTGCAACGAATTAGGGTTAGGGGTTGATCTTACCAAATAGATATTTCTTTAATGATGCAATCCTGGATTGGAATCCTGCAATCACCACATGAACGATATATGCAAATGTATATATATATATATGCTTATTAGAGTTAGACAATTACATCACTTCCATAGATTATCAACAATGCAAACATATTAGGATTTTGGGAGAAGGGACATGACGGGTCCGCTCAAAGCCATTTCTATACCAAGCCTAAGAGGGTGTATACCCCTTCTCCCCCTTGGCGGCTTGTATCTGCTTTCCCCAACAATGTCTCAACCCCCTAAAGACACTTGCCATCTCGTGGAATTGGGCGGAGGTTGTAAGTGGGCTCTTTTGGCTCTTAACCTTGTTTACCACTTCACCTAAGGCCCTTCCCACAAGGTCGGTTTTAAACCACTGCCATCTTGTGGAATTGGGTAGAGGTCGCAAGTGGGGCTCTTTTGGCTCTTAGCCTTGTTTACCACTTCACCCCAGGCCCTTCCCACAAGGTGTGTTTCAAACAATCAAGCATATCACATATTCTATCACAAGGACATATACTAAAATATTATTTATTATCCATAAGCAAGGTATATACATATGTAAAGCAATGATTGGCAGAAAATATCTAATATACCCTTGAATATATATATGTGTGCCGGATAATAATGATCTGCTGCACTGGAATGGATTGGTTTCCCTTTTATTGCTGATCTGTAACTTTCTCTACTTTTCATCGATCTGTTCTTAACACTCAGAAGATATCGTTATTGTAAATCAAACAAATAAGAATCTATTATCCATACTTATATTAAAGCATCATAATTACTTATAAGGTTCAATAATTGCTGCGAGCATCATTATTGCATGATCATATAAAATATACATATATAGATATATAACTAGTTCTAAATGCGGATGTATTCCTTAATATGCGGATATATATAAACTAAATGCAGATATATATAACTTACTGCTCATGTATTTAAACTAAATGCAGATGTATTCCTGCATATCATTCCTTAAATGCAGATCTGATTCCTCTCTTCACATACATCAGACTTTATTTATTTCTATGTCTTTGTTTGTTGTTCCTATATCTCCATTTATTTCCTTGCTGGCCCCTTGCCCCTTTTGCAAGGGATTCTACTTATTTATATATTCCTATGTCTACATGGGAAGACTGCACCAAAGGATATGACTTTCTGTTAGGCTAATTGCTGCCTTGGAAATATAATCGCAACAAGATTGCTGCTTTCCCTTGGTCGATGCTGCCTTAACCAATGAATCGGTGCCTCTTGCTTAATATGTTATTTGTGTCTATATTAATATATTTTATGTTTCCCTTTTCTTTTCATATTGGTTTATATGTACATTTCATATTATTATATTATAATAATGATATCAAATTGTTAATATTTTATTATATTTGATAATTACAATTATAATATTATTTTGTGATAATATTAATTATAATTATAATATGTATTTCATTATTTATTTATTTTATTTATATCTTAGTGTTACAATTTCGGGGGCATGACAGTCCACCCCGCTTGAGATTGCTTGCCCTCAAGCAATCACAACTAGGACTTGTAATCTTTTGGTACTGCTCCTCCTTGTGGTGTAATGGGTTTCTATTGTGGTGCCTTGCTACAATGATGTCCCTGGATGAGTGGTTATTAGTATATTTGTCTACTAATAGGGTTAATTCTATCTTTCAAGTATGGAAGCAACTCTCACAACAAACCAAGAGTTGGGAATTGACAAAATTTGTTACTTATGGCAAGTTTCTCTCATTTCATTGCCACAAAGATACAAACTCTTCATTTCCCTTTGTTGAAATCTAAGATCATGATCGATTGCGTGAATATTAAGATCTTACTCCTTTGTGTCGAGTCACTTTTGTATTTGTGTAAAGGATCTAGGTGTTTTGAATGATAACTTCCCTTAGACAAGGTATGTTTTATTCAAACAAGGCTTGAGGCAAGTTTGTTTATAATGAAGAGCCTATAGTGTTTTAGTCAAACATCTGCCATTCCTATAAGTAATTAATACTCAAGTAAAATTTTATGGGATTGATCAAGTCAATTCAAAAGATGCACAATAGTTTAGTATTTCTAGTAAGTAATAGGGCTATTTTACCCTATTATTCAATTCGTGTACCATCCTTTAATTCAATTGGAGGTTATCACTCTTCTTTGTCAAATCTCCATGTTTGGTACTAAATTTATTTTCATATCTTGGGAAAGGTACTATTTTATCTTACAATATCAATTTATCCCAAAGTTTGAAAGCTGAGAATGATCCTGGGATTTGTGGGTTATGGGCCCATAATGTAACTTAGCATAGGCTCATGTAGCTTGATTTGTATCAAGCTTATGAATGTAGAAAAAGACCCTTAGATGAAATGATCTATTCTAGATATTACATATAGGAGTAATTTTGGTCCACAAGGTAAAGTTTACTAGACCCAGTTACAAGGTGGTATGGACTTGGACTTGATTGCACAAATTACTCTTTGTTAGAACAATTGTGTTGTTGCCTTGGGAAATCTTTTGATATTTTTTGATTATTTGATTTCTTGATGAGTGATGATTGCTTGAAATGATGAATGCTTATCAAATGTTAATGAATTGATCCATTCATTTCCTGAAGGAATTACCATCCTTCATAGTTACCCTTGATAACAATACTTTACTTCCAAGTTGATTGTTAGATTTATTTCCTATTGATGGTTTCTTAACAAGGAGGTGATTCCCCCTTTTTTATAATTTACTGTTTAGGGAGTCATAGTCTTCATGTTTGAAGGGTCACAACTTTTCATATTTTCACACATTTTCGCTATCTTTGTGAACCTAATTACTTAAGGTTCTATCCTTAATGGGATCCTTCAAAAGAAAGCACAGATGAAATGCTCTCCCTTTTATATCACAAATTTGAGGGAGTCACACCTTTTCACTTCAATAGTTGCAACTCCTAATTATTCAACTTTTGATAGGTTAATTTGTTAGTGCTTCTGAACTCAAGAAGTATTTTGACAGACAGTTTCTAAGATTTTCGTAACTCTTAAGCATAAAGTAATCATAAACACCCATGGAGTAATCTTTGTTGAAGACACATTTGGCATGGATATACTTAATACATGTAGCATGCATGTGAAAGACACATAAATACATGTAAGATATGAAGCATGCACATAAGTACACGCAAGTCATGAAGTACATGCCTGAATACACGTGGGCCGCAAGGTATATCCATGAATACACCTAAGTCACAAAGTATACACATGAATGCATGTAATTCGCAAGGTATACACATGAATACAAGTCACAAGGCATATGCATGAATACACGTAAGTCACAAAGTATGAATATACGTAAGTCAAAGTATTCACATGAATGTACATTGCAAGGTATACACTTGAATACATGTAAGTCACAAAGTATACACTTGAATACATTTGAATACACATAAGTCACCAAGTATACACTTGAATACACATAAATCACAAAGTATACACTTGAATGCACATAAGTCACAAGATATACACTTGAATACACGTAAGGCACAAGGTATACATCAATACATGCAAGTCGCAAAGTATTCACATGAATAGATGTAATACATACAATATACACAAGAAGCATGAGGCATACACGTGAATACATGCAATACATATACATAGGAAGCATGAAGCATACACGTGAATACACGTAATACATAAAGTATACATCGGAAGCATGAGGCATACACGTGAATTCACAAAATATATTTAGTATACACAGGAAGCATGGAGTATACACATATAGAAATGCATTATTGGCCTACTTAAGAAGAAGGTTGAATAGTCAATTCTAATTGAATGGTGGTTAAAGTAGTTATGTTCTGCAGGTTGGCAAGAACATGCTCCGATACCAATTGTAATGTCCCTCTCTTGATTTGCCCTAGATTTTTCCCACAAATCACAAATTGCAATGAATTACGGTTAGGGTTTCATCTCACCAAATAAATATTTCTTTAATGATACAATTTTGAATTGGAATCTTGCAATCACCACATGAACAATATATGCAAATATATATATGCTTATTAGAGTTAGACAATTATATCACATCCATAGATTATCAACAATGCAAACATATTAAGATTTTGAGAGAAGGGACATGATGAGTCCGCCTGAAGCCATTTCTATACCAAGCCTAAGAGGGTGTATACCATAGCCCTCCCCCTTGGTGGCTTGTATCTGCTTTCCCCAACAATGTCTCAACCCCCTAAAGACACTTGCCATCTTGTGGAATTGGGTGGAGGTCATAAGTGGGCTCTTTTGGCTCTTAGCCTTGTTTACCACTTCATCCCAGGCCCTTCCCACAAGGTGGGTTTTAGACCACTGCCATCTTGTGGAATTGGGCGTAGGTCGCAAGTGGGCTCTTTTGGCTCTTAGCCTTGTTTACCACTTCACCCCAGGCCCTTCCCACAAGGTGGGTTTTAGATAATCAAGCATATCACATATTCTATCACAAGGACATATACTAAAATATTATTTATTATCCATAAGCAAGGTATATACATATGTAAAGCAATGATTGGCAAAAAATATCTAATATACCCTTGAATATATATGTGTGTGCCAAATAATAATGATCTGCTGCGCTGGAATGGATTGGTTTCCCTTTTATTGCTGATCTGTAACTTTCTCTACTTTTCATCGATCTGTTCTTAACACTAAGAAGATATTGTTATTGTAAATCAAACAAACAAGAATCTATTATCCATACTTATATTAAAGCATCATAATTACTTATAAGGTTCAATAATTGCTGCGAGCATCATTATTGCATGATCGTATAAAATATACATATATAGATATATAAATAGTTCTAATTAATTTCAATACTTCATATGAACATGTATGGGTTATTGTAATGTCCCATTTTTTTTACTACATGGAGAAAATATAATATTATTTTAATTACTTAATATTTTCCTCCAAATGTTATTTCAAAAGTAAATATTATTAATTAAATAATATTATATTTAAGTGACTTATTAAATGCAAATTCAAAATTAAGTCACAATTTGGAAATTAAAAGAGAAGAAATTTGACGAGTTAGGCAAGTAGAAAGCCAAGGGTCAAGGCAAAGGCTATAAAAGAATATTGTGGAGCAAATTGAGAGAGGTGGGATTTGATTTCGAAGAATAGTTCGTGTTAGTTGAACGCAGTTCAACTCATCCTTTTGGAGGATGAAAAAACCTCTAAAAGAATATCAGCTCCAGTGGTGAAAGATCCACCCTGGTTGATTGCTGGAGAAATCACTTAGGTTTCTTGCTTGGATTTAAGCATTGTGGAGTTATGAAAATTTCATGAAGACTTGTTAAGGACGAATTTCCAGTTACAAGAAATTCAGCTGAGAATGAAGAATATTTTGTTTTTACATGAATCTCAGTCTTTTGTATATTTCAGTGGAAAGAATTAATTAATGTTATACCTTGAAAGACATTAAATATTGTTATTGCTGTTTTGGGGGTGTTGATGTTATTTTGGGCTCCTCAGCCTAGTTCAGTAATGTTTGAACAAGTTTAATTGGCATCTATGAAGGATTAATCTAAGTATATATAGTACCTATATATTATGCAGAGCATGAATGTTTGCACATCTTAAGCTAAGTCTATTATCGTTTATAAAATTATAGAAGCCATTGAAGTTTTAACGCCAACCCAAATATTGAATTGCCTGTATCTTCAAGAAAGATTATTCTAGATCGTAATCAGGCAATTCAAAGGATTATGCGGCAGTTGTGAAAATTTGTTGGAGGTTGTCGTCTATTGTCTAAAGCCACCGAACCTTCTTTTTGAGCCACCATGTAAAACCCCGTCCCGCAACCTAGAGGACGATGCAACACTGCGGAAGCCCAACAAATTTTTTTCTTAAAAAGTATAACAAGACAAGTAAAGTATCCTACTCTAACCACATACATCCTCTAGGCCACGCAACGCATCTACATGTAAACCCATTACTTATAAAATTTAAACCAACCATAGCATATGAATATTAAACTCAAGATACAACATACAACAAAGCATTAAACCATTGCAAGATAAATCTAACACATAGAAATGTATTGAACATATTTCCACAGATACAACACCACATAACATCCAATACACCATTAAGTCCAATAATGAATAGATCATAAATATTATTACAATTACATCACAAAGGTTCACCTCGATACAAATGAGGTACTACAATTATACATAATGATCCACAGTTACAATGAAGAAAGAGAAGAACAACTCCAAAGAACCACATGAACTCCTCGAACAAGAACATCCCGCCATCACGAACAGGAAGAGAAACTCAGCAATGTAAGGTGCACGCCACCCAACCATATGGTACCCGTAGGCCCAGCCCCCGTGCTAGGAGATAGTAAAAGGTAACCAAGGCAATCCTACTACCTCTAGACACATGCCATATACAAAATAATTATAGTACAAGTAACAAGGACAATGGTCACATTGCTTCCAGAATCACCGAATCAATTATAAACACAATACAAATAAACCGACTATTGTCATAAGAGGAGTGTCATCACAAAGGTTGCATTGGTTGTCCAAAGGAGATCTTTCTAGGTCCCGGCCCCCCTCTAGGGTTATCCTGGTAACCTCTCACGATTTCGGCCCCACATGCACACTAGTGTGGAATCGGTTATCTTTCGAGAAGACAAGATAACGATCTAGCCATTCCAGGACTTCCCGACTCATCTCAAGTCTCATACAAGCCCTTGAGCCAATGAGCGAGGCTAATTATCTTGTTAAATGTGTTAAGCTAATAGATTATTTAATTCCCACTTGATTATACTGACTTCCACATGAGTTGTCCTAGGACCACTTTGTGTCCCGACCCTCGCTGAAAGCCACTCCCCTATCAACAACACAACTTAAACTACATGCCAAGGGTAGACAGTGCACTAAAAACTGACAACAATAACCAATACACCTCAAAAGGTAACACATCTCTACGGATGTCCAATACTGAAACCCAATATGTGCACTACCCAAGAAATCTCAAAGGGTGAACTAAAGTTACAACAACCCCTTTTCACAAATTACAACTCTGGAAGACTTAGATTCTCGTAATAACAATTACTTTCCCCCTAGTACACCATTACAGAAAACACGTGCTTTAATAAACACAACACCAAGCAATTAACAAATGCTATCATTCGGATCTCCTAAATCCATTACAATCAATTTCGCCTATTAAAATGCACCATTTAAATATAATTCCATTTAGTAAATCCATAACGATTAAAACAAAAGTTCAGTTTCCAAATCCACAAATATAGATAAAACAAATCCCAATCTTACTAATAAAATCACTTCATTATAAAATAACAACTGGTGCTTGCATGCACTTACCCCTTTAATATTTCTTTAAAAAAAACATTTACTAACTTAAAAAAAAAACAATTTAAATAAATATATTTAAATATATATATATATATATAAAATATATACAATTATACATATACATAATAAATATATTATTTAATATACATAAAATTATATACATATATTATATATAATATATATACATATTATATATAATATTTATATATCATATATAATATATATATAATATATAATTATATATATATTTTCAAACCCCATAACAATCAATAAAACAAAGCATGAAACATACACATGCACAGGGATGCAGCCCTGGCTGCGGCATTCCCACGCAGGGGTTCGTTGCCTGTGGGCAACGCGTACCCCACATGGATGTGGGGAGTGCTACACACAGCAGCGCACCCTTGGTGTGGGTGCGGCTGGGGGTTCCAACCCCTTGCCCAAAACATTATCATCAATTTTTTTTTTAAAATTTATTGCTACAGAATTTCGCCGTACGATGATTTTTCGAATTCGCTTCCCAATAAAATTTCACAGTGCTTTAAAATAAATTAAACTCATATATATATATATATATATATATATATGTATACATATATATTTCAATAAATATGTATATATTTATATATAAATAAATTCAACATTGATTCAAATTGAGCAAACAAATTGCACAGAAGAAGTTTTCTACAGAGAAACTCAAAGATTTTATTTTCCCAACAATTAAAAGGAATAGGGAAACCAAACAGAATATTGATTTTCTACAAAGATTTATAATTTCTTTTGTATCAATCTATTTCAAATGAATAAACTACACAGAGGATTTTTAATTGTTTTCTACAAAGGTTCCTCCTTCAGACAATCTTTTAAAAATAAAGAAACAAGAACTTCTACAGTATTGAAAATCTTTTCCTATCATTTTCCAAACTGCATTACAGTAATATAAACAACTTTTCAATTCAAAATTCACAAAAACAATAAAGGAACTTGTTCTAGAAGAACTGTTGCCTCAAGAAATGTTGCGGAGCTTCTCTGTAGCTTCAATTTTCCAATGTAGCCAAAGTTTCCTCCAGTGCTATTGCCTCTTTCCAGAAAACACAACCATACACAACAATACACAACCAAGAATTCTACAACAAAATCCTCAGAGAGATCCACAAATTCCTCACCAATTTTCAACCAAAAACCCAAAACTCTTCCTGTGAAACAACTTTCTTTCCTTTTTTTCTAATCTTTTCTCCGAGAATCAATTTTTCAACAATAAGATAACAAATTTCTAACTCATAGTTATCCCAACAAAATATCTTTTCTCTCAACAACCAAAGATATTTTTCCAACCACATGCATTTAAATAAAATAAAACAATTTACTAATTGCAACCAATTTAAATACTCTTATTTATTTAATTACCATTTATTTTTAATAATAAAAATTGTTCAACAACATAACTAAATTAAATTTATTTATTTATTTATTCTAAAGCCTTCACAACAATAATTCAATTAATTAAATATTTAAATCAAATACACATTTAATCTACCAAATTAAACTTGCACAATAATAAAATGCCCAAAACAACAATGATAAGGCTAAGACCAAAACTCAAACTGATGACACACTGTACTAGGGTAAAGGTATGACTAGGTAGCCCGTTACTATCTCCCAATATTATTGTTGAGTAGTGGACACGCTCAGACCTGTGAAACCAGGTGAAGCTAGTGTCCTATACCTGCAATCCTGCAAACAAGCAAATGTCGTACATGTATACAGATAGTAATTCATACACACCGTGAAGAGAGAATCGCGGAAATCACAGGCACTCACAAGCGAGTGATGCAATACCGTTATCTTCACCAATACAATGTCACATCAACTGACGAGATAATATATCAATTAAACTACAATAAGCATATATAGCACATCACAACTAAGCATCTATGCAAACATAAAGCATAATAACATAATCACCATGCAAATAATGTGTCATCACATCAATATAGTCTATCATCGCTCCACTGTCAGCGATAGAATAACAATAACATAAAATAAAGTCTAACAAAGTATCTGAGCTGTCAAGAAAACATAACAAATCGGAGGACAAATCGGAGGGGTGTTACACGCCACACAATCGTGGGTTTGGAATAGGAAAATTACGGTAATATCTATATATTGAAAATTGATGCACCAAAGCTTATGAAGATTTAACTGGCAAATTCATAAAATGGAGGAAAATTCTTGGAAATGCAGAGCATTGTGATTTATGAAATATTTCATTGGTTGTGCTGATTTTAAAAGATTAATTGGGAACACAAAGGCCGTGGCATATAAGTAGACACGGGAAAAGGTTGAGTAATATAACGGAGCGTTTCATCCTTGAAGAGTCGCAATAATCGATTATAGAAGCTTGCTGCTATTTGAAGGGAATGCTCGAATTAAAAGGAGGCATATAGTATTGGTGTGAGGTTTGTTGCGTTAGTAGAGTTTCTGTGTTCGATGAAAGAATCGAATTAAGGAACAACATCATTCGTTTGTGAGTTTGTAACCGTGAATAAATATTGCTTCAGCCTTTCCGTACGCTCAATGGGAGTGATGCCAATCAAATCTTAATGGACTAAGTTGAGTCCAAGAGATGTCTTCACCATCTTCATTTGCCACAGTTCAAGAGATGTCATGAGTAATAATTTCAGGTGAAGCAATGCCCAATTAGCCGCTACCTTAGGAAATACGGGTGTGAAGTTTGAGAGTAAGCTGAAACATCAAAGAGAATAAGAACCACCGTATCCTTTCAAGGGAGCCAATATCAATGAAGGGGAAGTATTTCTACTTGAAGCCGATAGCCATATAGTTTCCACTACAACTCTTTAATTTAAGTATCTATTAGTTTCCCATGGAAACATAAGCAGCTGAATTGTTAGAGGGAAAAAGAAAAAGTCTGGGGTAGTGTTATCTTCTGAGGAATTATGAGTCATCCTAAAGGCTATTGCTAGCTTCAGACGGGAGTCTTGGTGCCATTTCATGTTAGAAGGAATCGAAAGAATAGAAGTCGGGAGTAGCTTAATAAGCCGGTTAATAAAGATATCGAGAGTTGTTAATGGTTTGATGCCGTAAGTTCTATGGAAATTCTGAAGTTTGCATAATGATTTAAATTTATCTTGTGGCTGCCGCCGAAGTTTTGTGTTAAATTGGGAGTTTCTATCGAAGCTTACATGATGCGTTGATACCAATATAATAATTTGTGGTCTTTCAAAAAGGGATATTGAATGAAGATGACGGGGAGAATGAGGAATTGTGGGAGTTCTAATTCCTTAGCACTACCTATTTGGAGCCGTTCCCATGATATTGGAAATCACCCGGTTGTGTGCAGACTATTGATAAACCAAGTCGACTCTTGTGGGGAAAGCAAACGTCACTAATATAGAAATAATATGTTGGCTGTCGTATAGCTCATGGGAACAAAGAAACATGGATGTCCTAGCCATTCAAGCATTCAGATTGAGTCATAGCATGAAGGTTCATGTACTAAGGTTCTCCTCATTTACCATGTCAGAGATATCTTTGAATGTAACAGTTTTGGTGATTCTGAAATATATTATCAAGTGCAGATTCCTTGATAGATTTTAAGTTGTTCCATATGTTTCCAAGCTAGCAGATGTCTCCCATTATTATCATCTCATTGAAATTGTGGGAGAGTTCATATTTTGGATGTATTGTTTAAAATTTACCATAAACTTAGCAACAAATTAAAAACACAAGACCTGAGCTGTATAGTGCATACTGTTTGACGAAGTGCCCAGACACACATTTGGTGGAAAAGCAAAAAAAAATTGTATGCAAACTAGGGCAGGCCATTACAGTTATATATATGTAACTGTATATATATATATATAAACTTATTACTCATGTATTTAAACTAAATGCAGATGTATTCCTGCATATCATTCCTTAAATGCAGATCTGATTCCTCTCTTCACATACATCAAACTTTATTTATTTCTGTCTTTGTTTGTTGTTCCTATATCTCCATTTATTTCCTTGCTGGCCCCGTGCCCCTTTTGCAAATGATTCTACTTATTTACATATTCCTATGTCTACATGGGAAGGTTGCACCAAAGGGTATGACTTTTTGTTAGGCTAAGCGTGTTGGAATACTCAAGATCATTGAGGGGAGGGGTGGGTGTGCGGGGTGAATCAATGATGTACAAAAACGAAGCAATTAAACAACTTAACTTTTGAGAACCACAAACTTCAATGGAAACACACAAAGATCACCATGACATAGGAGTTATAAGTGGAAAACCCTAAAAAGGGAAAAAACCACTGTGTGAGTTGGTTGGGTTTGAAGAACCAATCCAATCTCACTAATTACAATATGAGGTCTCACTGACCAAATTCTCATTGAATACAGTATGCTTAGGAGCACCAACTCCTTATGACAAATAGGAGCACCAACTCCAATGAACTACATGAGCACCAACTCCAATAAGAGATGAAAGACAAAAAATACAGAGTATTACTTTGTTTACAATACGTTTTAGATCATCAAACTCCCTTGATTCACACTCAACAAATAGGAGCACCAACTCCAATGAACTACATGAGCACCAACTCCAATAAGAGATGAAAGACAAAAAATACAGAGTACTACTTTGTTTACAATACGTTTTAGATCATCAAACTCCCTTGATTCACACTCAACCATTCAATACTTATCCCTCCTTGTACACATGTATGATAATCTCTTTACAAGCAACCGCTTATCTCATCAAACATGAACAAGACTTAAACTGATGTTGACATGAATAAAAAACCCTCAACCTTTGCACACATCTTGATAGTAACCTTTTTGAATGAACAAGAAGATGACACACAATGGCTTTTACATAACCATTTCTCCTGTCATGATGATCAACCTTAAACAAGGTTAGACTTCAATCATATGGACATTTGCACATTCTCTGCACACACCTTGACATCAAACCAAACTTCATATACCTATTATGACATTCAACCTTTGACACCCCACATTGACATTTACACAATCATAGTACTGTTAAACAACTTCACAACACATTGTCCTCAATCAAACTCCAGTCATAGACTCATTCAAACTTAACCTATCTGTGTAAAGAAAATAATGCATTTCATGACACTGTCATACTAAGACACCATTAACCCTGTTTATACATTGTTATTCATTTCTTCCTTCCTGTGTATTGTTTCAACATAAACAGGGTATCATTGTCTTCCATATGCTCTTACAAAGCCCAGACCACAATCAAAATGCACTCAAAGCACTGGCAGTCATACACATTCAATCGTTGTCTCCATACGGTTACTCAACTGTGTAACTGAAAACTAGGTCGAAGACATTCATAAGCCTTTCAAAGTGTAGACTTGTGATGTAACCGTTCTCCAACTTTAAAAATAGACCTTCGATCCTCAACTCCTGCCAATCAATCAATTGAATGATAGCCATCGATTTCATATTGAGCGGTAAGATATGAAACCTTAACATGTCTAGTCGGTTAAGGGGCCGGTTGTCCAATGAGAGTGACCCCCTTAAGTGGTCACTTAAGTGATCCTTGACCAGTGATACCAAGTCACCAAGCAAATATAACATAAAGTAAACCTTGCATTGATGGCCTTCACAAAAGATAAACCCTAGGTCTTTAGGGTATAAGATAGTTTTAGGATTTTAGGTTAACAACTAAAACTTTAAAAAGGAATTGCCACCATAGATTCACCCTCCATAAGTCTCATCTCAAATAACAATCTTTGAATGACCAACAAACACTTTGTTATGAAGATCAACCACCACTTTGTCTTTGTCATGAAGATCAACAATCACTTTGGCATGAAGATGAAATGAATGAACAGTACCTTTGAAAACCATCAAGCATCAACACCAAGAAATGTATCAACACGGTGAGATGATCAATACCATGAACACCATGAGAAGATGATCAACACTATGAATAGCATGAGATAATCAACGCCATAAGATGAGATGAATGAACAAGTACACTTCACTGTTTGTGCATCAACAACATGAAACCATGAAAGGAATGAATGAACAGATACCCTTTGTCATCTTTGACATTCTTTGTCATCTTTGACATCTATGACAAGCATCAACACCAATGACAAATCAACTAACAAACACCATGAATGAACTTTTGCATCAATGACCTTTGACATCAATGACATCAACAAAAATATTTGACATCAATGACAAACATCAACAAATCACTGCCTTGGAAATATAATCACAACTTTCCATAATGGATTGCTATAACGATTTGGGGTCGTTGGCTATTATAAGTGTTTACTCCTATCATTGTTTAATCATAAACAAGATTGCTGCTTTCCCTTGGTTGATGCTGCCTTAACCAATGAATCGGTGCCTCCTGCTTAATATGTTATTTGTGTCTATATTAATATATTTTATGTTTCCCTTTTCTTTTCATATTGGTTTATATTTTCATATTATTCTATTATAATAATTATAATAATGATATCAAATTGTTAATATTTCATTATATTTGATAATTATAATTATAATATTATCTTGTGATAATTATAATTATAATAATATGTATTTCGTTATTTATTTTATTTATTATTTGCTTTATATCTTAGTGTTACAATTTTGGGGGCATGACAACTACTAAAGGAAAATACACTTTTGACTATCTATAGGGTCCCAAAGTTGATTTGAGCCAATATTAGGGATATTAAACTAAGATAGATAAAGGAGGTTTAGTTTAGAGAAAAATAATTAGGGTAAGCCATTATTAAATGACAAATTTAAGTGGTGAATATTTTTTGTGTGATTCCTTCAAAGAACAATGGTGAAAAATGGAATTTTAACCTTGTCCACTTTTGAAAATGTAAGAAAAATAGCCCAAAGACAACTACAATTGATAAAACCTTGTCCATGTTGGAATTTCTCACAAAATGGCCAATAATATGTAAAAATCAAAGTTCTTTTCCCTACACTATTTGTTTGCTCTTGCATTGACCATTAAACATCTAATAAAAATAAATGAATGTTTTTAGGGGGTTTATGTCACTTCATGAAATAGTCAAGTCATTGGTAAGTCTCATCCAATCTTAACAAGTGTGGTGAGTTTTTTCACGTTTTATCATTTCATCCAATCTTAACAAGTATGGTGAGTTTTTTCACGTTTTATCATTTTGAGACATGTTCTCTCATGTTGGTTGTGTAGCTTGGATTCACAACTATGCATTGTTAATTTGAGCCTATGACTCCCTCAAAGATCATTTCAAGTGTCAATTTATAATGTCAATGTGAAACACTCTACTAATATGGTATCTATGCTAGTTGTTTTCTCTTGCACTAACCATCAAATGTTGATGAGAAATAAAATGAATATTTCAATTTATGAAATGAAGACAATGTTACATGGAGTCTCAACAAAATGGGCGAGTCTTGCCAAGTTTCATTGATTGGATACATTTTGGCTTACTTTTCTCTACTTGTGGGTCAAATAACCATGCTATATGCCACCTATCCTTTTCAATTTGAATCTAATAATTTCTTCAAACACCACTAGCAAATGCCAAATGACCACCTCAACATGAACCACTCTTCCAATATAGTAGTTGGGTAGTTTGTAATAAAATAAACTTGACTAAAAACTTTCAAGTTGCCTAAAGTGGTAAACTACTTTGGAGGATGCAAATCATGGTTTGTGTTATTTCTAGAATGTAATGGTACTTCATGATGCATTATGTTTGTACTATAGACAAGCATGGATAGTCCACTGCTTAGTTCATCACAAACAAATCCTAACTTTGCAAGTGTTGTTCCAATTTCATGGAGAATTAAACAACACAAATGTTTGAATTCTAGATGTTTCTACAATCTCTTTAATGGCTGGCATCCATTTTATTCACACACTATGCAACCATTCTTATGAAAAAATCCATGCTACATACACCACATACTACTATAAACCTTCTAGCCATGCCACTAATATGCTATACCATGCTTGTTGGGAATTGAATGCTCTTTCCAATTTCCTCAATGAAATTACTTGTATTCTTTGTGATAGATTTTTTATGAACTTGCAAGAATTTGGGAACAAGTAATCAGACATTCAAGAACACCCACAATGTAGAGAGAACACGAGATTTACCTTGGAGAAATCCAAATTGGAAGAAAACTCTAGTGAAGGGAAGTCTAGTACAAGCTTGCTGCATATCCTGACAATGATCCAAATCCATTTAAGGATCAATGGCAAGGTGTATTTCATTATCATGTAGCTTGATGCATTAATGAACCAACCATTTGGAAGCAAAAAATGCACATATGGCCACAAACATCTAGGTTGTCAAAGTCCATTTTTTTGGATTTCCTTGGAAATTTTTTGGCATTCCAAGTGTGGCAATTTGTTTGTGGTTGATTGATTCTTAAAAAATATGGTTTTAATGCCTTATAAAGTTGATGCAATTATAGAGGATGCGTTTTGATGTACATAAATGCAAATCTTGAAGAGAAAGTGCACTATTAAAAATAAAGTTGCCAATCCTAGTATGGGGTTCGACGGTATGACAATTTTTTTCCCTTGGGCATGGGTACAGGTTCAGCTATATATATATAAAATACCCCATAATTTGCAAAAATGAAAATACTCATAAATTCATAATTTAGTGATTTGTCAAATGTCAATACACAATGAAAATTACTATTAATATTCAATAATCTTCATATTTCTCTTCATCGAGAGCATCAAAGCAAACATTTTCTTCAATTTCATTTGACCCACAATGAGTTACAATGCCACTTCCACTAGCCATGCCATACGTACACAATGCCTTAGCTAAAGAGGAGATTTCAGCAAGTTGTGCAACAATAATGTCTAAATCAGTACACTCTGAGAGTTAGATCCCATTTTCTCATCACCCCCTCATTGTAATCAAGTTTGTTATGTGACGAGATGCAAGTTGGAGTGCACAATGACCAAATCCTCAACTTCTTTTGCACCCAATCGGTTGCACTTAACTAAGGGAACCAAGGGATTAGATTTGGGGATGGCAACTAGTGAGGGTCTAGGAATGGAGACCCTAGTGGGGTCAAGGGGCAGTGCCCCTAGAGTCCCTGCCACAAAGTCCAAATTAAGACCTTTGGAACTACACAAACCTTCATGGCGCACACCATTTTCACAAATTTATCACTTAAGGGCGAAAATAGGTGTTTGGCACTTTTTTTGTTCATAAAAATGATTTTTTTTTTGGTTTTTTCTTTAGGGCAGCTTGTGGTCCCCTTGGATTTGCCCAGGGTCCTACCTGGGCACCCTAGGTTCCTTGTGGGTCCTTTTGTGAAGGACCTTGGGTGAACCTAGTGGCATACCAGCCTTGGATTGGACCCATACAGGTATGAGGGGTGTTCTAGGAGAACTCGGTAAGATAGATTAAAAAGGCTGCTTGTGACTTTGGAGAAAGTGAAGATTTGCATGTTTATTGACTAACTAGATGTAAAGAATGAAATGCTGCTACCAGCTCCCCCACACTTGTAGGATTCCATCTTCACTGAATTTTCATTTGCAGATTGTTGACAGCAGTACATATGTATCAAAGCACGGTGGTTATTGACTGACTCACAATATTGTAATTATTACAACTCCAATGGTCATTAGACCTGCAGAAATTGATTATAAATTCAGAAGTCAGAACACTTGCATAGGAGTGTGTGTTTTTAAGCCTAGCAATATCCATCTTTGAATGTGATTCCCAATTTATGTCATACTCCTAAATCCTAGTGTGATTTGTTGGACACTAGCGCCCATGCACCACACTGTCATGACAGATGAACAAACCATCTGAATTACATCTAGCATAGTTTCAGACATATCTTTAACAGCTCAATGGATCATGTGACCCACCAAGTTTTCCTGAAGTTTCAGTGATTAGCATCATTCAACATCATGTACATAGTTCGAGGCTTGCCATCTACATTTAAAGGTACAACCACTAAAGCTAGAAGCAGCACCGAGAGGCCTACTCTACAGATTGAAATCATCTGTTAAAAAGTCGAGGACTTTCTAACCAAATTTCAAAAATCTAAAATGCATGTCTTGATCAACATCAATTCTTCACCACATAAATGCTTTGGCAAAGTCTAGATGCATCTTCATAAAGAATGATTCAAAGGATCTAGCAAAATACTTGACTACTGTTTTGGCGCTATAACACTTGTTAAAGAAAGTTGCCAATAATTCTATTTTGTTGCACTAAATTGCCTCTTGAAAACTTATGCATTCTCATTGCTGGAAAAACCAGAGGATTCATTACAGCAATGGATCCATTATACACTCATTTCTTATTGGATAAAGCAACAATAAGTTTGATATGAACACGGTCGACATCAAATGTGTTGATCACTTGATTTCTACTGCTTTGACATTTTGATCACTAAGGTGCTTATCACTGTCAGCAATTGTGCAATAGTAATCTGAAATACAGTGAAACATATAACTAAACTTTCCAATCCATACAATAATTCACTGAATCAATGCAAGATTCCAACAATCTGAAATTGATAAGGATAGGGGAAATCAGAATCTGGCCAGAAATGTACTTTGTAAGTGTTCCAGTCTTTAAGAATAGGAGCCAGAAGTTCAGAACAATATATTATGATGAGGCATTTGAGAACCAAAAGTTGGGGGATTCGTTGAAATTTTAGGCTTCACAGCTTGACAGAGGGCATTTACATTGAAAATTGTAACCAGAAGTTAACAAATGAAAAAAATACAGAAAAGTAGAAATGAAACGTTTGAAACTGTAAACTGCAGTTTACTTGTATAAAAAGGCCCTTGAACCATTCTAAATGGGGTGGGGGAGACAAGTAAAGAGTCTAGAGCTATAAGCAGTCTTGTTTCTACCTCTTATACAAGACTGCTTATAAGAGGACATTTAAATTGAAAATTGTTATCAGAAGTTGACAATTGAGAAAAATACAAAAAACTAGAAATGAAGTTTGAAACTGTAAACTGCATTGTACTTGTATAAAAAGGTCCTTGAGACATTCTAAATGGAGTCAGGGGAAGACAAGTAAAGAATCTAGGAGTATAAGTAGCTTGTCTTTAACTCTTTATACAACAGAACACTGCATATAGTGGAGGTTCCATAAAAGTCATGTGCCCAATGCCCGAGTAATTCCACATATGACCATTCTTTTGAGCTTTAAAATTAACATTTTAGGGATACAATTTGCACTATTGTATTAACTATTAAGCATCTCATTGCTTGTGGCTAATATTAAGGTACCGGAACCTGGAATTTTAAATCTTGCATTAGATACTAATATCATTAGTTCCCTAAAATTGTCTTATTCCAATCAATTAAACATGATTTGCAATACTTCCAATATAAAAATGAATCTCTTTATATATTTTTTGTTTAAACATTATTGTATCGACATTGATTTGGATGAGAGATTATAAGGGTTGCAATCATAGCTGCCCTTTCTATGAGTAGAAGTTTCAAGAGGGACAAACTTCTAGGGTTGACTGGCAAGTACCTACATAGCCAAGAACCGACCCTGCTATAGAGTAGTATGCATTATCTCCAAGTGATAGGATGTTCAGGGGCAAGTTTGGTTATAGTTTTATCTTAAGTTTATCAAGGTCATCGACAGCAAGACTGGGTGTGTTATGTTCTTAAAGGCACAGCTCCTTTGTTTATAAAGACTTCTTGGGAATTAAGGCAAAAGTAGTTGTTTGAGATTGCAAGAGCAGGACTAGTGATTGCTTCAATATTGTTCATCGACAGCAAGACTGGGTGTGTTATGTTCTTAAAGGCACAGCTCCTTTGTTTATAAAGACTTCTTGGGAATTAAGGCAAAAGTAGTTGTTTGAGATTGCAAGAGCAGGACTAGTGATTGCTTCAATATTGTAAGAGTCTTAAATCATTGATCCTTGATGTATAAAGCAGGTTTTGCATCTACTGTCATAATCTCATATTGGCCAATTTTATTAATTAGTAGGCCAAATAATTACATGGGCCTTCTACTGTGGACTGAGAGAAGTCCTGAGTGGGAAACCTTAATATCTCCTTTCAGTCTTGTGTATTAAACCTAGTAAATAACAGGACAATCAAGGTAGACATTATCATTATATTACAGATTAAAATTTGATAGATGAACTGAAGATTTAACTATGCATTTTGGTATAACTAGGAGACATGTCTGTGAAAAAAATGTGCAGATTTACAAGTCCATTGCAATGCACTTTATCATGTATAATTTTCATGGCTTGAAAAAAATTACGCCTTTAGGTTTTACTGCCCAATGGCAGTGGGCCTTGACTGGGCACATCACACTATATTTTTTCTTTATACTTCTGGACAGCCCAAAATCAAAGCTTTAAAATGCCACTGATGTCTAAAGCTTGGAAATAAAACCTCTCTTTGTAATGCTAGCAGTAGCAGGTGACTAGGAATTTTTTTATTTCATTATTGCCTAAGAATGTTTTTCAAATACATGCTTCATATTTTTATTGGGAAAGGAGATTCAAGTTGAGAACAATGAAAAAACCAGTATTACATTGGATTATCGAAAGATTTCACATAAACAAAGCCTATATTGCATATAAATCCTATTATGTTGGATTATGGAAAGATTTCACATAGGCAAAGCCCATATTCAATACAATACATAACTAATAATCTTATAGCAATCCAATCATCATTGAAAGCATAGTGCAAAGGTCAGTTCAGGACATTTCAGGACATCAAATTAAAGAAATAAGAAGAGGAAGAAAGAAAATAAATTATCCATACCAAAAATGTTCTTACTGCAAAGTAGCTGTACAGTTGTTCAAAATGTAATTAATAATTCAAAACAGAAGTTTTTTTTTTAATTCAAATGTTGGGAAATATTTTGATTATCTTTTGCATGGGTGGGCTCTCCCGTTTTTGATTAAGGAAACAATGGTTTTTTATTTTCTAAGTTGATATCATGGTATGCATAAATTGTGTCAACATATAGGATTTTAACTTATTTCAATTTGGAAAGTAATATTATAACAGGAAAAAAAAAAATACACTGCAAAATTTTGTAACAGCACATTTGAATATTTTCTTTTAATTACAATTTAAGGGAAAGCTGATAATTGTGACAATAATTTAACAAAATTTAAAGCCAACTTTGTTTGCTTGGTGGAGGTGGGGACTAAGGCATTTTGTAGCTTTTCGTTGGTCCTACATTAAGGAAGTAAGTTTTCCTTGGTACAAAACTAGGAGGTTCAGTATAGAATGGTCTATTGGCCACGTAAAATTAGTTTCTTAGAAATGAAGATTAAGTTTGGTTAGATAAAGTTCATGTTAGGTAAGTTTTTTGAACGTTGAAATTTAAAAATAAAGGATGTGTGACTTCAAAGAATTTGAATGTTGGTGGATAGTGTGGCACCATCATCTTTATTACTTGGGTTATAACTAATGTTACACAGGGATGCATTCTTGTGGAATTTCCAATGGTTCCTATCTCTAAGATGTTTTGGGAACATGGGGATAGCTAGGAAACATCCCTGCGACTGTCCCTGATTTGAAAAAATACAGGGGACATGCTGGAAACAAACAAATGCAGGCAAAATTTGGAAGTGCATGTTGGGGCATCAAGGGATGATATCCCCCAACCATTTTGAGAATAGTAGTCAAGGACAACCAATTGTCCCCTATGGCCCAACATGAATAAAAACAAAGAAATAAGAAAAGAAAAGGGTGGAAGACCCACAAGGCACCCACACCCCTAAACTTAAAACAAAGACAATTAAAAATACGAAGTTCCCTTATTTTGCCATTCTGCATTTTGTGAGAAGTGAAACAACCATGAGAAGAAAATAAGAGAACATCATAACTACATCATGTTGAGGTAACTTGAGCATCCATTGTTCAGTTTTGCAAATCCTTTTGACTTTTTTTAAAAAAAAAAAAATTTATTTCCTTAAAATTTACAAACACTAAGGCAATTTAAAATAAAAATAAAATGTTTACTACTGTTTTTCAGAAAAATAAAAACAAAATGAGCAGCAATGAGGGTTATGGTTGTTATTAGGTTTATAATCAACAAACAAGCTGTTTATGTATTGGGGGTTCTTGTGGGATTGTTGTAGATGAAGTCAGAAGTAACCCATTGAATGCCCTTTTGCTGTCCAAAAATCTTACACAAATGGCTGGTTCAATCCCAAAAAACCCTTTTCACAATTTGCAATGTGTAACTCCTACTGACAAAGACAAGAAAAGTTCATGGAGGAGTAAACAATGGTTATGTTGTGTGCACAAGGATTACAGGGGCAACACAAAAGAGTTTATAGTTATCTTTTGGGCATACTTGGACATGGCATAAAAGTTTGTAGAAAAATAACCCTAGCTGAGAAGGCCAAGGTTGTTTAGGTTGTACATGGATGGTGAAGCAAGAAGTAAGAAGTAACCCATTGAATGCCCTTTTTCTATCCAAAAATCTTACACAAAGGGCCGATTCAATCCCAAAAAATCCCTTTCACAATTTGCAATGTGCAACTTCTATTGGCAAAGACAAGAAAAGTTCATGGAGGAGTAAACAATGGTTATGTTGTGTGCACAAGGATTACAAGGGAAACTACAAAAAAGTTTATAGTTATATTTTGGGCATGCTTGGACATTGCATAAAATTTTATAAAAAAATAACCCTAGTTGAGAAGGCCAAGGTTGTTTAGGTTGTACATGGATGGTGAAGCAAGAAGTAAGAAGTAACACATTGAATGCCCTTTTGCTATCCAAAAGTATTACACAAAGGGCTGATTCAATCCCAAAAAATCCCTTTCACAATTTGCAATGCGCAACTCCTATTGACAAAGACAAGAAAAGTTCATGGAGGAGTAGACAATGGTTATGTTGTGTGCACAAGGATTACAAGGGCAACTACAAAAAAGTTTATAGTTATCTTTTGGGTATACTTGGACACAACATAAAAGTTTGTAGAAAAATAACTCTAGTTGAGATGACCAAGGTTGTTTAAGTTGTGCATGGATGGTGAAGAAAGAAATAAAGGCGTGCCAATAAAAGCACTATTGAATCTAGTATGCCTACCATTATGGAAGTTGAGAGTCAAAGTGAGAGGTTTCTACCAAAGGGAAGAGAAGGGCTGCTAGTTTTGTAGGGATGTTGAATGTGCAATCATAGGTAGAGACAAATTCTTTGGTTGAAAGTTTTTTTTGTCCATGTCATTGGATTTCATGTGGCACATTTGTCTTATTTCAAATAAATGTTGAAAAAAACAAATGCTATTTGTTCCTTATATGTCCCGCTTGGGCAAAGACAAGTCACTCAATTATCATGAATAGGTGAATTGATATTAGGCATTAGGCACTTGTCACTATCATATGCACATCTGTGGTTGGTTCTTACTTTCTTAGAGTTGTTGAGTGTTTACGGAAGTCAAAGGACACATACTTCCAATTTCAAACTTTGAAAGAGGCTATATAGGGGGTTCAAACCTTAAATGTTGTAAAGGTTGTCACCATTTCAACACTTGTTTGTAGACTAGTTTACATGATTGTAGAGGGTACTTACATATTTTTGGACCCCATGTGTGTTCATGTGTTAAACAATGTATTAAAAGACATTGGGAAGATTAATTGAGTAAAGTCAGTGGTGGTAGAAGGTAGAGACATATAGATGCTCATTTGCAACCATCAAAGCTCATTAGCTCCCTTCCAAGACTTTCAAAGAAGGAATTCACCAAACCTATGGAGATTAGATATGCTAGTTGCTTCTTGTTAGAGGATACGTTTGAGGTTAAGTAGCCTATGCAAATAATGATGGTTAAATGCTAAGTGGGGTAGGTGGGTAGAGGCTAGTGTAGCTAAACAAAAGAGTGTGAAGTAGAAAATCCTTGATGATTGGGTGGTCCACTTTGAGGCAAATTATTAAATCATTAAATTAATTAATTTGTTGTATTTTAAAATTTGAGAATTCATGTATTTTAATTTTAAATAAGAATTGAGCCTTATTCTTTTTGAATATTTTGTTTGCGGCTACATTTACTCTTTTGTCTCACCTATTATGCAAGTGATTAGGAATGTTGATATATATTTGCCTAGTCATGGCAAAATTTATGAGACATTTAGTAGCATACTTGGCCATATGAAGCAATCAATTTGTAGCAAGGACCTTGATTTGAGATTATATGAGCAAGATACTAAGCCCATTGCAATGCAACAATAGTACACTATGAACATCTTGTTTATATGGTAGCTTATCATAGTTGTTAGGAGTCGCAGGGTACTGGTACTGGTACTGGTACTGGGACGGGGACACCAATCAAATTAGGGTATGTGAGTTAAATGAATAAGGAGACGACTATTTTATATGTAAATGATTCACCAAAATTTTTGGGTACAGGGACTGGTACGTTGTCTATATTCCCAAAATGGAGTTTCCCGGCAACTATATAGCTTATGCTCTAAATCCCAAATGATATGTATTAAGGTCTAAGAGAGTGCCTCCTAAAGATGAAAAGGTGAAAGAATGACTCATGAAGGCCCTTCAAAGGATGTATAACATTGATGGGGTAATTCTATTTCAATAGTAGTGGATTGCCTTGGTTAATCTTTGGGATCTAACACTTAATAAACTAGTGGCTAGGGAAAATAATGTTACATTAGATGAAAATACTATATCAGATGGTGGACATTGCATGACAAGGATGCCATGGAGTTCAGGATGAATGTCACTCACCTCTTTTCACATATTGCTAGTTCCACAGTGTAGAGAAGAATTGATGGGCATACAACTTCATTTAGTTTGTCAAGGAAAAAGCATGCTTACCTTTTGATGCTTAGAGAATTTGCCCACTGTTACTAGTGATTTTCAATTTTAAGTTCAACATACTCTTAACATTGTCAAAGTCCAATAGCATGTTGGGATGTTGATGTTAAAGATGCCACATAGTGAGGAGTTGGTTGGGGTACCATTAGATGAGGTAGTCCCTTGATGCTTAGAGAATTTGCCCACTGTTACTTGTGATTTGCAACTTTAAGTTCAACATACTCTTAACATTGTCAAAGTCCAATTGGGATGTTGATATTAAAGATGCCAGATAGTGAGGAGTTGGTTGGGATACCATTAGATGAGGTAGTCCCTCATATTGAGAGTGATTCAAACACATGCTTTGATTTTGATGTCATGTTAGTAGATCAAGATTAGGTGCAATGACAAATTTTCTTTGTTTGTCAATTTGGGCATTTTGTTGTAGTTATATAATATATATGCACATTGACAATTAAAGCAATGTAATTTTGTTAATTTATGTGTCAACTTTGATGTGAATTCTCAATTTTGCTCTAATGTTATGCCATATGGTTCTATAATATATATGATGAGTGTGTTATATATGAATATTTTAAAGTTTCCTATATTTTTAAAAAAATTCCCTATTTTTTTAATTGTTGTCATCTAAAAAAAAAGGCCTCTTGTACCCCTAGAAAGGCTTCCTACTATCCCCATCTTAGGAATTTCATGGAACATAGGCTACAACCCTTTTGGTGATTTTGACAAAATGAATCCACTAGTCATGTCAACTTAGTTAGAGGAGATATTAATATTTATATACCTTAATTGCATCCATCTAAAATAAATAAATAAATAACATTTTTTTTCAAATTTTAAAAGAGTTGAGAAAAGATAATAAGTATTCTAATAATTTAAGAGAGTAAGTTTAAATAATTCTATGTAGTGCAAGCATTGCTAATTTATAAGTATAATTTTAGATGCAAAATTCTTCTCAATTTCTTTATGTTTAATAATAAAAATAATATTCCAATAGGAAACTCTTAACACTTAATACATTTTAATTTAATTTAATATTGTTAAGATAATTTATAAATGGATTGTAAGTAAACTAATTCCACTTAAAATTATTATTTTTTAAATTGTATGTGCATTTTTCTTCAAAGCCAAAGTATAAACTAAAACTTTATAGAAAACTAAGAAATAACATGTTCAAATAAAATGTGGGTAGAAATTCCTTAAATCCAAACACATCTTGACGATTGTTAGCCGCAACCAAAAGGGGTTTTAGTGTTAGGAACATGAGATATTATGTGATTGTGTTGCATGCATGGAATCTTCAGTTCAAGTGCAAATAATGATAGAATGAAGGGTTAGAATCATTTTATCTTAGTATACAATATTTGTTGACAAGATCTTCACTATTGTGTAATTATACATGTAGTTTATGAAATAGTTTTTTGTGTTGCACTAAACCCCAAATTTCTTATAAGGATTTCTCAAAGGCATCAAATCTTTGAGAATTGCAAGCTTATGCAATTATTTACATAAATGGATTTATTCAAAAAATATATATATATATTAAATCACCTTGAAGAATCTCGTTCATAGCTTGTAAAAGAGAGGAGTCAAAGTAAGAGATGTGACCCATATCAACAAATATAATATGATTTCTTAAAGATAAAATTGGGAACTGTAATGAATGTGTATAATTGTAAGCACAAAATTGAAATAAAATATTGTAATGGTGAAATTTTGATGCAGTTCAAAAGAGATGTCTTACTAGACCAATCTGTTGTGTAGCTAAAACAAATTACGAAGCTTGCACCACAACAAAAAACAACAAAACAAAATCAATTCTGAATGCAGATGAATTTATTCATTTCTTTGGCTTTCTACAGGTATGCCAAATTGGCATACAACCGATAACAAGATCTTTGTATTCAAAAATGTGTTGGGCAATTTATGCACTTCAATAGCATTAAGAATTCAACAATGAAACAAAATATTTCTGAATTACAAAGAATTGTTATTGTTAAGTTTTTTCCCTTTCAAATGGGATTATTTTCTTTGTTTCAAATTGTTTTGCAACTCCCCTACACATTTATCATGCTCCCATTGCAAGTTAAAACAACTAACACCAATTTGGTTTGTTGGTTCAAAGTTTTGGTGACTATTAATCAATTTCAACGCCCCCCTTTTCAATGTTCTCTCTGTCTACAATAGATAGATTTGTATTTGATGTCCCCTTGTTCCAACGCCCCCTATGGTCTCTTAGCAAACATTTGCAACAAATATAAAAAAAAAATTAGAGGTTTCCTTATCTCTCCATAAAGTTTCATGCCCCCTGCAAGTCATCTCTTCACCCCCTCTCTCTAAGCGTCCAACTTCTCCTCTTAGAAAAATCTACAACACACAAACAAAACTCCTTTTCTTTTAATCTTTTCTCCAACTTCATGCCCACGCCCAACTTCCTTCAACTTCCAGCCAAAAAGAAGTTCACCAAGGAAAAACAATTCAGATTTTATTTTGAATTTTTATTATCTCCTTCCAAATTTCAACGCCCCATGTGCTGGGCAATAAAAAAATGAATGCATTGCAATTAATTTAAATTCCTTCGTCTTCATCATTTGGCAAGGAATTGTAATTAATTTATTAATGTTTAGAAGGAGAATTGAAATTCAATTTCTTCATTTTTTTGCCTATTTCTCAGTTGCCTACAAACACAAAATTGCACCAACACCAAAAATAAATAATTGACCAAACTGTTCAACAAAAAATATTTTTTATTTTATTTTATTTGGGTGATGAGGATTTCTCTACACTCGGTATGCTCTTGCATCAGACACACCTGGTAAGTGAAATGTTCCATGAGTGTGCAACTCATGATCATTTTGGTGAAGTCAGAATCAGAATCCCAAATTTCACCAAGTCCGAAGCACTGACCCAAGAGGCTTCATCAGCTGCACGGTTCTTCCAATGGACCAAATACTCCTAATACTCCTTGCCTCTTGTCTTTTTTGCAACACGTGAATCAATGATTTAATCCACTTCCTCAAACCTCTTCTCTGGCAATTGATGTATCCATTCGGGTGCATCCTGTGTGTGAGAGGAGCCAATGTCTTTCTCTCCATGATACAAATACAAATCAGCAACATTAAATATTGGAGAAATATCAATACCTATTTGAAGCTCAATCTCATATGCATTTGATGACGAGCCTATCTTTTTCCACTTCAACTTATTCTATGTTCCCTGTGGAAACCTTTCCTTCCTCAAATGTGCCATCACTAAGTCACCAACCTGAAACTCTTTCTCTCTCCTATGTACATCAACATACTCCTTATATTTGATGGTACTCTTCTCCAAATTTTCTTTCACCTCTTTGTGCAAATCACGGATATACTCCACAAAACTCTCTGCAACTACACTCTTCCTTCCCAAATTTGCACTATCCCTCAACTCATCCACTCCTCGAGGACTATACCCATACAATTTGAAATGGACTCTTACCTGCACTCTTATTAACAAAGTTATTGTTTCCAAACTTTGTGTGTGCCAATATCAAATCCCACTTATTCTATTTTTCACCCAACAAACACCTCAACAAATTACCCAAATTTCTATTCACCACTTTGGTTTGAGGATGGTAAGCTGAGCTAAATCCCAAATGTGTCTCCATTTTCTTCCACAAAGTATGCCAAAAACGGCCAACAAACTTAGTGTCCCGATCTGAAATTATACTCTTTGGCAAGCCATGCAACTGAACTACCTCTTTGATTTTTTTTTGTTGTGGGAAGCATCACTAAACTTTTGACAATGTATGAAATGAACCATCTTAGAAAATCTATCCACCACAACAAAAATTGAAACATTACCTCTTTGTGTTCATGGCAACCCCAAAACAAAATCCATACTAATGCATTCCCATGGCCTTTCCGACATTGGTAGTGGTTGGTACAATCATGTGTTTTGCCTCACTCCCTTGGCATGTTTGCATATCCGACAACCTTGCACCATTCTTTTACATCTGCACTCATCCTTGGCCAATA
>VDFB02294319.1:0-11478 GCA_007258455.2 Sequoia sempervirens | reverse complement strand
CATCAGCCCAACAAACAAGGAAGAGCTTCCTAGGAAGCAGATAGAACTCAAAGCCCCTACACTCAATAGGGGAAAGCCAATACCAAAACATAGAAAAATAAGAATGGTGATTCTTCCAAATCCTTGATGCATAAGAGAATAGGCGATAGAGAAGTGTTGGTGTACGTTTTATCATCCATCGAACACACAGAATAAAATGTCCAAAGACACTTTATCCTCTCTTGAAAAACCACCCTGTATGCTAAGATTGTGAGAAGATCATATGGCGATTCCAAGGTTTCTTTTGTCAGGTCTTGACGTGTGGATAAGCTCAATGGGCGTTGTGATATGCTGGTAATACACAAAGGGACTTACGCTAGGCTTGTTCAATTCACAAGTTAGGAATCAGACGGATTTATCATTAAATACTCTTTCTTTTTGGGATTTTCTATTTGGGATTTTAAAAAAAGTGCAAAAGGATAGGATTTGGAAGGTACAATCTACTCCTGAAATTCCAAAGGCAGTAAAGATCAAATTAAGCCCAGTAACCGCAACTTTGCTGCTAGGACAACTACACAAAGTAGGTGCAATCTTCAAAGGGTGTGATTATAATTTTCATGTCTAGAACAATACTTCTCCAGACTGAAGTTAAGCATCCACAATCATAAGCTCAGGCTAACTTTACGCATTGAATAAAAATCATCTATTCAAAGAAAGTATGAGCTAAGTTTCACCAATCAATACTATTAGATCTTTTATTCATTTAACAAACATTCAAATCAAATGCTATCTTAATTCTAATCTAATGTTGAAGAAGCTATGCAACCTTGCAAACCACTTGACAATAAAAGGGATTCAAAGCAAATCATGCATAAGAGCTTTTATTATCGGAAGTAGCAATACACAACAATCTCATACACTTTCTTCACACTTTACAAATGAGGGGCGAGCTCAATTTATAGGCTCTTCTTTTACAATTCAATGGCCAAGATTGATTTCGAATCAACGACCAAGATTACAAAATAAAACCCTAATTAGGGTTTGTCACAACCAACTACCTCTTGACTAGTGAGAAAATTACATTTGGGGACACTTGTCCTTCTGCTAAATATAAACCAACAATAAAATAGAAAGTTGTTGCATGTTGATTTGGAACAATTTGATTGGTTGGAAGATGACGAAGTGCCACCTCAACGTGCTGGATGTCTTCCTTGGCCACGTGCTTGCCTTAGAATATCTTTCCTTGTCGATGACTCTGTCCTTTGCACTTGTTCCTTCCTAGCTTTGATCTTGGATTTCCGTTTGAGACTTTGATTTCTTCTTCTCACCTGTATTGGAAGTCTCGCCTTGGAGCACATGTTTAGACTTGAAGTTATTAAGGTTTTCTTTCTTGATTGCTTTGAAATTCCCACAAGCGCCCTAAATTTGGAGAGGAACTCCCCTATGCTTTTGCCACAATGGAGGAAATTGGAACTTTCTCTGCGAAGAATTCCCATACTTAGCCAAATTTTGGCTATTCGATTTCATTTTCTAATACCTTTATGTGGACCATTTAACATTTAGCCAAGGTTTCAGATGAACTTTGCCTGTGGATTTGTCTTTTAATTTTGAATTTGGCTTGTGCTATGTAGGACAAATTCCATCCTTGGACAAGGATTTTATTCACTTCCTCTTTACTTTTCCTCTTTATTCCTCTTGTTTTCCTTCCAAGACTTAGTCAATTTTCTGAATTTTTCTCCTTGAGCGGACTTTACTTTGGTCTTGCCATGATTATTTCCTTCCTAGGCGGAAAAGGTTTGGACATGCTGTGCTTGGGCAAAGTCGGACTTTCTCTTGCTTGTGCCGTCCATCCATTGAGCAAGGTCGGACTTTGTCTTGTCTTTGCCATCCTTTGGACATGTCTTTCTTTGTCTAGGGCGGACTTCATGATGTTCATTCCATGCATGCTTTGGGCTTGGGCGGACTTTGCATCTGGCTTGCTATTGTGCTTGTCATCCTCATGGTGGACTTTGGAGTGCCTTGGACAAGCATCATTCAAGGTGGCGCAGACTTCAAGATGTGCTTGACACTTCCCTCTCCAAGTTAGAACGGACTTCAAGATTTTCTTTCCATGTATTCCTTAGTGCTGGGCGGACTTTAAAGTCTTTTTGCTAAGCTCCCAAGGGGTGGGCAGACTTCATCTCTGTTTGGACAAGTGCAAGGGCGGACTTCATCTTTGTCTGGACAAGTGCAAGGGCAGACTTCATTAGTGCCTTTCCAAATGCATGGCGGACTTTGTCTCCATCTTGACCAAGGCATGGCAGACTTCCTTGATGCCTTGCCATGTCCATTTCTCCTTCCAAGCGGACTTCTTGAAGTGTTTGACATTTTCTTTGCCCTTCTTTTGGATCATCAAAAACCCTCACCATATGACTTTTTCTTTATTTTTCATGATTTTTGCTTGATTTTCTTTATTTTTCTTGCTTTTTACTTCTGGAGGCCTGAATTTTTGATTCTAAAAATGGAAATGTTGACTCCATGACCTGCTAGACCTTGGCACTTTCTAAAAATAGAAAAAGCAAAAAAAACAAAATTTCTAAAAATAGTAAATCTTGGATTGGTCCAAAAGTGCTAAAAATAGAAAAAGCAAAAAAGCAAAAATCCCTAACAAATAGGAAGTGTCAGAATTGAGTGAAAGCAATTGCGTTCTTCGTCGACCAGGTCTTCTGAGCACTTTGGTGATGTCTATGCATAGTTTCGGCCTTGAATTCTCTACTTGGCTTGGGTGATAACTCCAAACTCAAACTCCTCATTGTAAAAAGACTAGTGATTAGCAATTGCGATGCCAAGACAAAAAAAAGCAAAAACAGGGGGGTCCCCATTTGCAATGGGGCAATGTGTGAAAAGGTCACAACAGGAAGTCTGATAATTTATTAGATTAAGGAGGGCAAGGCTGCATAGGAAACAGATAAAATTCAAAGCCCCCGGACCCAAAAGAGGAAAGCCAATACCCAAAACATAGAATAAAAAAAGAATGGTGATTCTTCCAAATCTTTGAAGTACAAGAGCATATTTGAGAGGCAAATTCGATAATTTATCAGATTAAAAAGGGCAAGGTCACAACTTAGAGCTAATTCGCCATACAAAACATGGAGAAATCTCAGCTAGCCAAACACTGAGACACCAAACAAGACCTTTTTACCTCTACCGCAAATGCATCTAGAATAAGCCCTCACACTAGAAATACCAGACATGAGAACAAAAGCTTCATCTGGTAAACCTTGGATGTCCATTTGTCTCTTATTCCTATTAGTTTTGCTTCCACTAGTTTTTTGAATTTTGTAATGGCAGATTCCATTGAGTACATCTTCCAATTTTGTTTTGCAAACCCTTGCATCTACTTGGGTCCTCTTCTTTCCCTACTTGAGTCTTTTTCAATAATGATTCTAATTCATGAGATCTTCCATTATTTTTAATTTTGTTTTGCAAACATTTCATCTAACTGGGCCTCTTCTTTCTCTACCCATGTCTTTTTCAATAATAATTCTAATTCAATTATTCTTTTTCCCAACTCATTATCTCCCTGTGCTGTAGATGGCAATGAGGTGCAAGTGTATGAATAGGTATCTTTTGTGCAGGAAGTTGAATTTGAGCCTAATGTTTGTCATTCAATGACTTAGTTTTGTTCAGTGCTTCATTTAGTTTCAAATGTTAATCTTCAAGCCTAACAAATTCTTCATGCAACCTTTTAATTGTAGTCTAATTGAACTGGGCAGTATAAACTGCCAGTGTAGCCACATATGGTGTTGAGACATCTCCTACCCTCTTTATTAATTGGCTAGATAGTTGTGGTGGGACATACTCTACCAGAGGCTTGTCATCTGTTGGAGCTACCGCCAGATGGCTAATCTTGGAGATCTCAGTTGAAAGCAGATCTAGAGAAAAACTTGCTTGCTTCATCTTTATCTTTGAATAAATCATTCACTCCCTTCTTCTGATGGTATCAATAGCCATTGACATCCACTTTCCTATACTAATTTTATTTCCTCTTCTAAGGTGATATTCTCCACATTGTAATAAAAAATTGAAGGGGGCTCGTTGCTTACCAAAGTATCTTGTTCATTCTGCATCAAAATTGCATTCCCCTTTCTTTGCATTTGGACTTGTTTTTCCTTGCATTTGATCATCAAGGAAAACCTTTTAAACTTTGGAGTTCTACTGATTTCATCATCAGCCATAAACTACTTAAACGCCTTCTGCCTAACATCTTCAAGATCGTCAGCACCAACCAATTTATCTAACATTGTTGGAGAATCTAGGATGGCTAATTCTTGTCTTGTTGGGCATGGTGGAGACAAAACAATAGCAAGTGAAGGATCTTTTGGAGGTACAAATTCTCTAGCTCTTTTAGCTTCCCTAGAAGGCCTTACTTCCCTATTTGTATCCTAAGACTTATAATATTTATGATATTGAAAACAAGGATGTTAATATTGTTATTATAACTATTTTTCATGTGAACATGAAATGATGGATCAAATAATTGTTTTATCTTTGCAATAGTAAATGTGAATGTGAATGGTTACTGAACATACAAAAGTATTTGATGATAATGATGATGATATTATATGTAATTTGGAATTCAATTGATATTCAAATTTGTAAAATGCAATCTACTTCGAATGAGTTGAATATGGAAGTCTAAGATTTTGTTTAGGTTATTTCCTTCATCAAAATGACATTGTCTTTAATCATTTTCATTTTAAAACTTTACTGCTCTATGTTTGTATGAATTCCGTATGGAGTCCTGCAACCCTTTTTCTCTATTAATTATGTCGACTGAATTCATCTTACCTTAGAAAGGTCTTAGGAAGAATCTGGAATAGCTTATCACTATTTATAAACCTCCTTTTCCTTGCAAATCCTTCAACAAGCTAAACATCCAACCTTGGAAAACATTTTCATTACATATGTTCTGGAAATACACTAGTCTCCACCATGTAGTAGCTACATTATTCTCAGTATGAAATCACTCCCTTACCCTGCTCTTAGTCTTTTAGTGCACTGCCTGCCTAACATTGTTGTATGGAACACTTGAACCTGTGCATAGCTAGAACCTTGCAATCTCTTCCGTATTTTTTGGAATGATCATAAAAGGCATGCTTACCCTGATCTTGAATTGTTATTGATCCCAATTTGGTACTGCTAAACTAATTAGAATGCCATTCCTTTTTCTTTAAGATATCCGCTAACTTCTTAATTAAAAGATCCAAAACAAATTTAAAAATAAATGGTAAGAAAATAAAATAAGATCCATTTTTCAACAATGATTAATGTATTATGAAACCAATTCTTGAATAGTCATGTCGAGCAAGGGTGTATGCTGTGGCTGAGTAATTCTTAAAATGTGGAAGCCTGAGTAGTGCTAGAAGAGCATGACACAATAGTGCTAGAGAGACCGGAATAATTGGTACTTAGAAACAATTAAAATCCTTGGCCAAAGGAGTAGAAGCCAGTTAGGCAATGTCTGCTTTCATGATCCAGACGCTCTGGTCAAAATGATTCTTCTGGTGGGAGAAACCTACAGAGGAAGGATCGACCAGTAGTATAGGTTCATGGACACCAGGCTCAGAGACATGATAACAATTGATCCTTGTTAATTGACCTCGAGAAGGGCCGAGTTCTTCAGTTAAAGAGCACGGGAAGACCAGAAGGTCTTGGTTGGGTGGTAAAGCCCCTAATGATAATTCCTTTTTCTTCACTGATTTAGCAATACAGTTTGAAGATGGTGACAAATATAAAAATTATTATTTCTTCGTACTACCTCCAGGTAACTGTTCTAGTTATTTTCTTTTCTGCAGAGTTAGTTATTCATTTATGATATATGTTCATTGAATAATTTGCAAATATTTTTTTTAGATTAATCAATTGTTTCCTTCTGTTGAAAAGATGAATTCTAAATGTTGTGTTTTAAAAGTAAAACCTAGAATGACAGTTATTCTGTTATGAATATTGTGAAACTGTTAGAAGTTCCTTTTCAAATGAATTTGTATCTTGGAAAAATTAGTTATGTCTTGAAAATAAATGGAAACAAATGAAAAACCCTAGTTCTCTTGAAATCAAATTAGTTATGAAATCCGGCTGAAGGTGGTTGACAGTTGAAAACATGTAAGCCGTAGATCTGCAGTGGAGTTGTTACACTTCCAAATCCTATGCAACATCTTCTTTATCAATTTCTTCGCTTGTTGATGCTGCAATTCATGGCACTATGGGTTCTTGATGACCCAACATTTGACCAATTTTTTCTATATGTTGCAATAGTTGCTTCATCCTTTCAATTGGGTATTTTGAGTTATTTAATTTCTTTTTTCCTCTTGGCTAAGCCAATCTTCAACCACTGCTCTCGTCTCATTTTCTTCTCAACATTATCTAACTACTTTTGATTAAATGTGCAGCTTTATTATATTCATGGTTGAAACTAAACCTATTTTGTGCCCTTCTCATTTTATCAATAAATCTTTAAAGATCACAAGCTTGAGGCTTGTCAAGGTTCATTCCCATATGATCAACATATTCATAAAGCTTTTCCGTTGGGAAACAATTAGATACTACAACTGATGCCAAATCTAATGTCTAGGCATTGCTTACTGGCCTAGTTCTATTTCCCTTGTCATACATAATTAGGAACAAATTCCTTCTAGATATTGTGATCACATGATCCCTAAAATCCCTCTCGTCATCTTGGAAATGATCAAAACACTTACCTTTTCAATAGAGTTTTTGTATTTCATCATGGCCCATGGGATAGTTTAAGTGGTGTATTGGCTAGCAGCTTTTTTGGTGCCATTAATGAATTTTGGGAGAACTAGGAATAGAGGGTTTCTAAATTCTCAAGGGTTTTGTACACAATTTTTTGGCAGCAACACAATAATTCTAGGTTTTTTATGATTAGGGCACAAATATTGAATTCACACATTAGCATTGTAGCTCAAAATTGATGCCTAATATTACCTTTGAATAACTATATTTTTAATTCTTTTCAAATTTGCTCATTGTAAATGTATATTTTAACACAAAATTCGATTCCTTTGCAATAGTAATTATGTGAAAGAATGAGTTGGACTTACCCGATTTCTTCTATGTAGACAAATTCATGTGCATGGTGCATCAAGAACAACTTCACAATGGAGTAATTCTCAAGTGCCTTCGAATGACTTACCAACTTGATTTTTGATATAGATCCTTCATTAATAGTGCCTTGCTGTCATTCTTTCATCATTTGCTTCCTCTACTTTGAAATCAAAATTATCACATTAGGTAACTTGTTTGAAAGTTTATGCAGATCAACAACCTTGCTTCACTTTTTCCTTTTGACCAACAATTGTAGGCTATTAGTAGATCATTAACTAGTGTGTTAAATGTTCCACCAACATACCTAGAAAGACACATTCACAAGTGTTCTCCTAGGGCCCACTAACTATATTTGTTTGGTCCTGTAAAAGGTTGGTCTTACAAACGTCCACATATATTGCGTTGATCCATTAGGAATGACCATTATACCAAGTGTCCTTTTAAGAAATAACTTGACCTGTCAACCTAGCTTGTTAATCGCCGAGCATTATTAGAGGTCGAAACATGTTGATCATGAAAATCAGCAACAAAATTATTTATATGCAAGTATTTTGATTTCTCATTGTTAGGTCTTGCAGGTTTTCATGCCCCCATCTCATTTCCCATCGTTTATAACCAATGTGAGATAATCTACATGGGTTTGTCATGTTTGGGTTGTGCTTTTGGTCATTATGTTTGTTCCCTTCTTCAGGCCTAAGTACCCAAGTTGAAAAGCCAAAAATTGACTAAGTGTGGGGGTTATTTGAGGTTTCCACCTTGTAGAAGAGCTTGATAGGTATGTGCAGTTCAAGTTTGAAAGAAATTGAGAAAAAATTAGCTAAGTTATGCATTTGTGGGATTTGGGTCGCCAATCGACATTTTGTAGGGATTTGCTATTGAACCGGTCCAACTCTTTGCAACTAGTTCTGAAGTGTTTTCTTGCATGATCGGCCAACTAGTCTTTTTGCATTTGTGGGCATAACTTGGTCAACTGAACCAAACTCTTTTCAACCTAGTGGCCAATTCTTTTGTGAATTGAGCATTTTGAATTGCAGTTAGAGCAAGAAGTTTAGTAAGGCTTTGGATTTCTTCAAGAATTAAATTGGGTTTACAAGTCGAGTAATTTGCGAGAAAAGGTAAATGAACTTGACATTACTTGATAAGTGTAGTTCAATGGATTTCCACAAAGGTTCAAATACAATTGACAAATTACTCAAAAGTGGGTAGTTTTATGTGAATCGGTTCATTGCTAAATAGTTGTAGTTCAGATGGAGGCTGATGTTTCACAATGTTCCAAACTTGCTTGTTAAGACTTAATACAATTGGTTCACTTGTACTTCCCTGCATGGTGGTAGCAAGTGAAAATCTCGTATGGTAGTAGCAAGTGAGAGTTTTGCATTTGTGGGAAGACCGCTTAAGACCATTTCCAATTGAACCAAAAGGAAACCTAAAGCCAAGTGATTGTGTCTTTTCAAAATTTAATGCACATGGGTATAAAAGGCAAATCTAAGTATTTTGTGGAGGAATTTGTTCGTATTGAAAAGACACAATCATTGGTTTTGCAGAAGTATCACTTCCAACTTCCTCCAAGTAAATTGATGCAGTTTTGAAGGATTATCTAATGGATTTTGAATTCGATAGCTAAAGACATGTGCTACTCGTCATTTTTGCAAAGATGCAAATATACCATAGAATATGCCTCATTTCAAGTATGAAGATGCTGGTTCTTCAGGGAACACCGCTTAGTGATGTTTAGTAACATATGAGATTTCAACAGGAGTGAGTGTTTGTGGGCATATTCAAGTGAACATGCTATGTGGGAATGAGTAACTGAACTGTGGTCTTAAGCCGGTTAACCATGGGTGCTCCATTGGTGCCTAGTGAACGATTTAGTCTCAACAAAGGAAAAGCAGAAGGCCGAAGGGAACAATCAAGAAATGCAGAGTGTCGGAGGTTCCGAGTGTTCCAAAAACTCTTTGAGTTGCCAATAAGTTTGAAAACTGCTCCAAATCCCCAATGAAGCTTTAGGAACACATCTAATTGCTGGTTAAAGCATAAAGTGTGCCATTTTCGTGCCATCATAGGGAAAATTCAAGTTACAACCGAAAATCAGTTGCATGAGAAGCTACTATGGTGAATAGGTTCATTCCACTGCAAAAAGAAAAGTGGCATGTTGATGAAGACTCAAAGTTGTTACGAGTAGTTGCACACAAGGGAAGTTTGTTAGACTTCATCTTTTGCCTTTAAAAAGAGGGATCATAATCAATTGTAGAGAGTTCTGAGGAGTTCAAGAATTTGTTTTTGGCGGGATAGGCGTATTTTGTGTTTGTTTGTGGGAAATAGTTGTCTAGGTCTATACAATTCTTTTGTAATAACCTTGCACTCTTTGAATTGAGGCATATATGAATACATGCTTCAATGTGTATCGTCTCTAGTTTGTGACATGGTATTTCTTTGGGCAAAATAATCAAGGATCGTAATGTCTTTCAATGGACATTTATTGCATCTGTGTTATTTTCACTGTTAGTTTATGTTCAAGGAGCATTGTAATTTCTTTCATGAAAATAATGAGAATATTGTTACCACAAAATGGATTTTGAAGTAAGATCACATTGTTAGCCTATAGAAGGTCGAATTATTACAAGGTAATTAACGCCGAGAGGCATTCTACAATGGTAGCAAGAGGTGGAGTGTAATGGTGTGATTGTGTTAACAAAAACTCTTAACTTTTTTATCTTAAATTTGACAATCATTTATATGTCAAAATATTAGTATATAATAATAAACATAATATTTCCATAATAAACATGACATAAAATTTATGTCTCCATTTATGTAATAAATAAAATAACTTTTCAGTAAATAAAAAAACTACAAGTTGATATTTCTCAACATTTTTTTAGATAGATGTATTTAAGATATCTATATTGGTAATTCCTTAGTGGCCATCAAAGTATACTTAGATGTTATGAAATGAAGATGTATTGTTGAGTGACTCTATGACCTTGAATAGGCACCAGTTTGTTCTTATTTCTTCTACAACCTTAGAATTGCATCTATAATGATAAATCTTAAGCCAATTGTAAATTATATGTAATTATTTACTTGCTTCATACTTGGATTTAAGCGATTGCAAGGAAATGGCCATTTTCAAAACCAATTTACAAATCCTTTTTTATAATTTTATAAAGTCTTTCGTTTGCAAGGCACTGGGTTATAGATTTGTTGCATATTACAGCCAGGTCATAAAGGGAAAGCCCCCTAGGTCCTATTGAGCCTAAAGTGCAAAGGAGAATATATTTGTCTCTTGTTCGGTGGCCTAACTTCTAGCAGCTTTGAGCATAAGATTTGGCTAATCTTAAGGAGTTATTTGAATACAAGTTGGGGAACCAACAAATTGGGGACTCTACTAGGGATCTCAATAGTTTGTTGTGGGATAGAGTCTGAGTTTTTTTAAATACGTGAACTGTTTTGAAGTGTGTTGTCATTCATTCTATCCATTTATTGTGAGAAGTAAGTTGTTTGTATCCAATATTTCGCGAAAAGTTTTGCGAGATCTATTTTTTCTTTCCCTCCTTAGGGTGGCAACTCTGTCAAAGGTTAATTGGTGAAATTGCATAAATATCATTAGACATGGATGGTAGAAGATCTCTATTTCAAAACAATCCACATAAGAAATTGTCAAGAGACTTATAGAAGGATAGACTTGGAGAGCTAAAAATATACGTAGGCCTTCCACTCCTAACACTGGTTCTTCAAAGTAGAATGAAAATATTGGTGATAGGAATAAATCTTCTGCTTGTTATATTGATAGATCTGAGAATAGATTAAAATTGGATGAAGATGAAAATACTTGAATGGATCCCAAATACCATGAGATGTTAAATAATCTTGAAAAGGAAAGGGAAAGACTATAGATAGAATCTGAAATCAAAGATTTTTTTTTTCTCTAGAGCCATGTCCCCTAAAACCAATCCAAGAAATGATATGTTTGATGAGCATGTTCTATTCCCTAGAAAGCAAGGAGAAGTTCCATATTGGTAAAGGACATCATTGCCTTTGATTGAGAGACTAGAGAGATGGTATGGAAAGTGATGACGATTCACCAAGAGCAACTAGAGTTTAAAGGAAAACTTATAATTCAAGAGAACATGATCTTTTGAAAATGGTAATTGATTATTAAACAAGGAGAGGAATACTCCTTAAATAATAAATTACAAGACGATGTTTCTAAATTTGAAACAATCGTGAACTAAAGCAATAAATAGAAAGTTGCTAAAACTAATTGAAAGCAATCTAAGCTAACTGAAAGTAAATTAAACGACTAAGATGACCATTAAATATAACAATACTACTTTAATACCCTCCCTTAATACTACACCAAGTTTACTCCTAAACTTTACAAATTTGTTC
>VDFB02294318.1:0-17368 GCA_007258455.2 Sequoia sempervirens | reverse complement strand
TGCCTTCGAATGACTTACCAACTTGATTTTTGATATAGATCCTTCATTAATAGTGCCTTGCTGTCATTCTTTCATCATTTGCTTCCTCTACTTTGAAATCAAAATTATCACATTAGGTAACTTGTTTGAAAGTTTATGCAGATCAACAACCTTGCTTCACTTTTTCCTTTTGACCAACAATTGTAGGCTATTAGTAGATCATTAACTAGTGTGTTAAATGTTCCACCAACATACCTAGAAAGACACATTCACAAGTGTTCTCCTAGGGCCCACTAACTATATTTGTTTGGTCCTGTAAAAGGTTGGTCTTACAAACGTCCACATATATTGCGTTGATCCATTAGGAATGACCATTATACCAAGTGTCCTTTTAAGAAATAACTTGACCTGTCAACCTAGCTTGTTAATCGCCGAGCATTATTAGAGGTCGAAACATGTTGATCATGAAAATCAGCAACAAAATTATTTATATGCAAGTATTTTGATTTCTCATTGTTAGGTCTTGCAGGTTTTCATGCCCCCATCTCATTTCCCATCGTTTATAACCAATGTGAGATAATCTACATGGGTTTGTCATGTTTGGGTTGTGCTTTTGGTCATTATGTTTGTTCCCTTCTTCAGGCCTAAGTACCCAAGTTGAAAAGCCAAAAATTGACTAAGTGTGGGGGTTATTTGAGGTTTCCACCTTGTAGAAGAGCTTGATAGGTATGTGCAGTTCAAGTTTGAAAGAAATTGAGAAAAAATTAGCTAAGTTATGCATTTGTGGGATTTGGGTCGCCAATCGACATTTTGTAGGGATTTGCTATTGAACCGGTCCAACTCTTTGCAACTAGTTCTGAAGTGTTTTCTTGCATGATCGGCCAACTAGTCTTTTTGCATTTGTGGGCATAACTTGGTCAACTGAACCAAACTCTTTTCAACCTAGTGGCCAATTCTTTTGTGAATTGAGCATTTTGAATTGCAGTTAGAGCAAGAAGTTTAGTAAGGCTTTGGATTTCTTCAAGAATTAAATTGGGTTTACAAGTCGAGTCATTTGCGAGAAAAGGTAAATGAACTTGACATTACTTGATAAGTGTAGTTCAATGGATTTCCACAAAGGTTCAAATACAATTGACAAATTACTCAAAAGTGGGTAGTTTTATGTGAATCGGTTCATTGCTAAATAGTTGTAGTTCAGATGGAGGCTGATGTTTCACAATGTTCCAAACTTGCTTGTTAAGACTTAATACAATTGGTTCACTTGTACTTCCCTGCATGGTGGTAGCAAGTGAAAATCTCGTATGGTAGTAGCAAGTGAGAGTTTTGCATTTGTGGGAAGACCGCTTAAGACCATTTCCAATTGAACCAAAAGGAAACCTAAAGCCAAGTGATTGTGTCTTTTCAAAATTTAATGCACATGGGTATAAAAGGCAAATCTAAGTATTTTGTGGAGGAATTTGTTCGTATTGAAAAGACACAATCACTGGTTTTGCAGAAGTATCACTTCCAACTTCCTCCAAGTAAATTGATGCAGTTTTGAAGGATTATCTAATGGATTTTGAATTCGATAGCTAAAGACATGTGCTACTCGTCATTTTTGCAAAGATGCAAATATACCATAGAATATGCCTCATTTCAAGTATGAAGATGCTGGTTCTTCAGGGAACACCGCTTAGTGATGTTTAGTAACATATGAGATTTCAACAGGAGTGAGTGTTTGTGGGCATATTCAAGTGAACATGCTATGTGGGAATGAGTAACTGAACTGGTCTTAAGCCGGTTAACCATGGGTGCTCCACTGGTGCCTAGTGAACGATTTAGTCTCAACAAAGGAAAAGCAGAAGGCCGAAGGGAACAATCAAGAAATGCAGAGTGTCGGAGGTTCCGAGTGTTCCAAAAACTCTTTGAGTTGCCAATAAGTTTGAAAACTGCTCCAAATCCCCAATGAAGCTTTAGGAACACATCTAATTGCTGGTTAAAGCATAAAGTGTGCCATTTTCGTGCCATCATAGGGAAAATTCAAGTTACAACCGAAAATCAGTTGCATGAGAAGCTACTATGGTGAATAGGTTCATTCCACTGCAAAAAGAAAAGTGGCATGTTGATGAAGACTCAAAGTTGTTACGAGTAGTTGCACACAAGGGAAGTTTGTTAGACTTCATCTTTTGCCTTTAAAAAGAGGGATCATAATCAATTGTAGAGAGTTCTGAGGAGTTCAAGAATTTGTTTTTGGCGGGATAGGCGTATTTCGTGTTTGTTTGTGGGAAATAGTTGTCTAGGTCTATACAATTCTTTTGTAATAACCTTGCACTCTTTGAATTGAGGCATATATGAATACATGCTTCAATGTGTATCGTCTCTAGTTTGTGACATGGTATTTCTTTGGGCAAAATAATCAAGGATCGTAATGTCTTTCAATGGACATTTATTGCATCTGTGTTATTTTCACTGTTAGTTTATGTTCAAGGAGCATTGTAATTTCTTTCATGAAAATAATGAGAATATTGTTACCACAAAATGGATTTTGAAGTAAGATCACATTGTTAGCCTATAGAAGGTCGAATTATTATAAGGTAATTAACGCCGAGAGGCATTCTACAATGGTAGCAAGAGGTGGAGTGTAATGGTGTGATTGTGTTAACAAAAACTCTTACTTTTTTATCTTAAATTTGACAATCATTTATATGTCAAAATATTAGTATATAATAATAAACATAATATTTCCATAATAAACATGACATAAAATTTATGTCTCCATTTATGTAATAAATAAAATAACTTTTAAGTAAATAAAAAAACTACAAGTTGATATTTCTCAACATTTTTTTAGATAGATGTATTTAAGATATCTATATTGGTAATTCCTTAGTGGCCATCAAAGTATACTTAGATGTTATGAAATGAAGATGTATTGTTGAGTGACTCTATGACCTTGAATAGGCACCAGTTTGTTCTTATTTCTTCTACAACCTTAGAATTGCATCTATAATGATAAATCTTAAGCCAATTGTAAATTATATGTAATTATTTACTTGCTTCATACTTGGATTTAAGCGATTACAAGGAAATGGCCATTTTCAAAACTGATTTACAAATCCTTTTTTATAATTTTATAAAGTCTTTCGTTTGCAAGGCACTGGGTTATAGATTTGTTGCATATTACAGCCAGGTCATAAAGGGAAAGCCCCCTAGGTCCTATTGAGCCTAAAGTGCAAAGGAGAATATATTTGTCTCTTGTTCGGTGGCCTAACTTCTAGCAGCTTTGAGCATAAGATTTGGCTAATCTTAAGGAGTTATTTGAATACAAGTTGGGGAACCAACAAATTGGGGACTCTACTAGGGATCTCAATAGTTTGTTGTGGGATAGAGTCTGAGTTTTTTTAAATACGTGAACTGTTTTGAAGTGTGTTGTCATTCATTCTATCCATTTATTGTGAGAAGTAAGTTGTTTGTATCCAATATTTCGCGAAAAGTTTTGCGAGATCTATTTTTTCTTTCCCTCCTTAGGGTGGCAACTCTGTCAAAGGTTAATTGGTGAAATTGCATAAATATCATTAGACATGGATGGTAGAAGATCTCTATTTCAAAACAATCCACATAAGAAATTGTCAAGAGACTTATAGAAGGATAGACTTGGAGAGCTAAAAATATACGTAGGCCTTCCACTCCTAACACTGGTTCTTCAAAGTAGAATGAAAATATTGGTGATAGGAATAAATCTTCTGCTTGTTATATTGATAGATCTGAGAATAGATTAAAATTGGATGAAGATGAAAATACTTGAATGGATCCCAAATACCATGAGATGTTAAATAATCTTGAAAAGGAAAGGCAAAGACTATAGATAGAATCTGAAATCAAAGATTTTTTTTTTCTCTAGAGCCATGTCCCCTAAAACCAATCCAAGAAATGATATGTTTGATGAGCATGTTCTATTCCCTAGAAAGCAAGGAGAAGTTCCATATTGGTAAAGGACATCATTTCCTTTGATTGAGAGACTAGAGAGATGGTATGGAAAGTGATGATGATTCACCAAGAGCAACTAGAGTTTAAAGGAAAACTTATAATTCAAGAGAACATGATCTTTTGAAAATGGTAATTGATTATTAAACAAGGAGAGGAATACTCCTTAAATAATAAATTACAAGACGATGTTTCTAAATTAGAAACAATTGTGAACTAAAGCAATAAATAGAAAGTTGCTAAAACTAATTGAAAGCAATCTAAGCTAACTGAAAGTAAATTAAACGACTAAGATGACCATTAAATATAACAATACTACTTTAATAACCTCCCTTAATACTACACCAAGTTTACTCCTAAACTTTACAAATTTGTTGGGACTTAGGGACTTGATAAGAATATCGTAGTTAGATCCTCGGTTGGAACTATGTGCAGCATCAGCGATCCATCTTCAGCAAAGCTCTTGTATGAGTGAGGAATGAAGCTCTACATGTTTTGTAACAAGTGGAAATTTTGGATTTTGGCAAGCTTTGGTATTAAAGTATTGTTGTAATATTTAATGGTCATCTTAGCTTTAGTTAGTCAATAGTTTACTTTTAGTTAGCTTAGTTAGCTTTTACTAACTTCTATTTATGCTTTAGTTTGTTTTAGCATCTTTCAGTTATTTGCTTTAGTTTGCTTTTGTTAACGATTGTTTCTTTTTAGAAACATCGTCTTGTAATTTTCTATATAAGGAGTATTCCTCTCCTTTTGTAAATATAGAATAACGAATATTGAATATCAATTATCATTTTCATGGTATTAGAGCTTATAGGGCTCACCTTTTGGCAAATTTTAGTAATAAAATTCATTGTTTTCTTAAGGAATTTTAAAAGTTTCTTAGATGTTTTCTTGTTTTTTAAAAAATTGAATGTTAATGGTTAACCTGAAAAATTGAAAAATTATTCTAGAAGTTTTTTGATAGGTTTTTTAATAAAAATTCTCAAAGTTTTTTAGCCGATTTTTTTTAGAGATAAAAAAAATAGAGGAATTTCTGGAAGAATTTTTGTGAACCGATTTTTCAAAAATCAAAGGATTTTTTGTAGAGAAGATTCAAGGTTTTGAGGCATTCTTTTTGTGAAGATTTCTATGCTGGATTTTCAAAGGGTTTATTTTAGAAGAATTGTGGATTTTCAAGAGTAAATCGCTTTTGTTTTTAGCAAAATTTCAGTTGGTTTCAAAGGAAATCACAACACCTTTTGAAGATTTTCGCGGGCTTATTTCCGTTGTTTTGTAGGTAGTCGTGGTTTGAAACAAAGGTTTAAAAAGCATAAATTGTGGTTTTTGGTCACCGCTTTTGAGTTCGATTTTTGAGTATGCCAGAGCATTCTTGCACTTTTGCAACTTCCATTCAATGCTTTTTTGTTCATGGATTAATATTTTACCCCGCGTATGCTTTTCCGCTGCTTTGTGGATAATGCATTTTCCGCGGATTAGATGTGTTTTTTTGGTTTGGTGAACGCATTATTGAATTCGGGCGCTAGGGTTTGTGGATGGATTTGTGTAAAATTCCTATTCTCAGATTTTTGATCATGAGTTCCCCGATTTCCGTGATTTCCGCTGGACTGATTGAAAGAGTTTGGTAAATTTTTCTAAAAGTTTGCAAGTGTTTTTTAAAGAATAGTTTTGAAAACTTTTCTATAAAATTTTTGGTTGATTTAAAAGTGTTTTGAAGATTTTTCTGAAAAATCTTTTTGAGAAGTTTTTGAAGATTTTGCTTTTTTAGTGTTTTGAAGGTTTTTTCTGAAAAATCTTGTTGTTTTTGAGCCTCTTTTTAGACAATTTTAAAACAAATTGCAAGAGTTGTGCCAACTGATTACAGACTTTACCTTGTTTTTTGTGCCTTTGGAAAACAGGAGAGATGGCTACTTTGACCAATGTAATGTTGAAAAGTATGTAGAGGTTCAATGGAAAGAATTACAACACGTGGAAGCAGAGGATGCTTACCATCTTTGAGTATCGGTGTTTGGATGCGCTTGTTCTAGGTGCAAAAGTTCGTCCCACAGTTGCAAGGAAGGATCAAGATAAGTATGATGGAGATAATAGGGAGGCAGTTATGCTTCTAAAATTATCTGTCACTGATGAGATGTTACCAAAAATACCATCTGGTAAGTTTGTTGCGGAGATCTGGAAGCATTTGAGAGATCTTCATGAGACCTCAGACATGTGATGTCCCGTCTCTTTCCTAGGAAAAAAAGGCAATTGAAATTACTTAATTAAATATTCAAATAGTCCTTTATTTATTTTTAAGGCTTTTGAAATATTTAATTAATCATTATTGGACTTTATTAAAGCTATTGATAAATGATAAATATTTGAGACTTTATAAAGTCTTAATTCCAAATTAAAAATGGACTATGTTGCCATAACGCACAAATGAATCAGTTGCCATAACCGAAAGGTGTTGGTCTTTCTTAAGGCATTTTGGGCGAATTCAGAAGGATCACGGAAGGATGAATAGTATCTGGTTTTCGTTTTTGTACTGAGAACGACAACTCTTAGACAATATAGCAGCCATTCAGGACGTAGCCCCTGAGATGGCTAATTTACACGATTTAGCAATTGACTGCATAACTAGTCGACATTGAAAGTAGAAACATTGTAGATGAGTTGGAACATATTTGGCTTGCACGGTGGTATGATATCTGTAGTTCGTGGTAACCCGTCACCCTATTTTTGGCATTTCATGGTATATATATATTGTATTAGCAGAATATCTGGAGTCATTGGCGCGTCTATCTCTCACGGCAACAGGAGAATTATATTTCGAATATTTCCTAAAACCCGATATCGGGCATCCCTACTATGCTAAACTTGCACGACGACCTAGCGGGTATCAGGAGTTTGAGAAGCGAGGGGTTCCGAGCATCCTGTGGACACATATCAAAAGATTAAAGGAACCGTGGCTTATTCATTAAGGGAAACGTGGTTATTTAGCCATCTCTCACCATGTATTGACTATCTATCAAGTGAATGATTTTATCAGCCAACTGGGAGATACGTGGCCAACTAGGATATAATCGGCCAGAAGTGATATTGCGGATAAAGACAAAGCCGATGCGAGAGGAGTTAATCTCATCATTAGCGGTGGTAAGTATTTCGGGCAATCAAGCCTCATAGCAACAACGATACTGTGTGGGTGATTTACATATACTAGCAGAGACATTCGATATGTAACCTGATTGATATTTGTAAGCGCATCTTTAAGGAGCCGTGTTCATTCCAAAGGCAATCAGATAAATCCAAATGATATGGCTCAAGTCTGATGTGGAGGATATTCTATACTGGCATTGACTACAGTCAAGTATTTCAAAGAGCTGTATAAGACGAAGAAGCTACATCGATTCATATCGAACAAATTGTGAGAGGAATATGTGTTGGCAGTAATGTCAGAAATCTGAATCGGCGCCAACATCCATTTGGAGTATTACCGGGTACTTCCATTACTATAATGCTTTCTGGAATATATATGTAATGTGTAACTTGATGCATGGAGTTGTATTTGATTATACATTGGAACCGAAATTTCTGATGTCATACTTATATATATCTGAGTTTAAATAAACGGAAATGTCTGTATCTGATTGTGAGTTTAGAACCCGAGTTATGCAAGTAAAATGTTTGAATAAATGCAAATTCTGAATCATAATAATAACTGTATTGTGCATTGGATTACCAAAGTAATCTGGAACAAGATATTATGGACCGTCCTAGTAATCTGTAGGAAGGAAAGGTCTGTTTGAGAATTTTCTGTTAATAATCAGAATTGGTGTTTTTGTATTGAGAGATTGTAATGTTATAATTCCTTATTCGCAAGAAGTTTGACAAATAACATTGTCAAACTTGGATAATCAAGAATAAACCTTACTCCAAGGGGTCGGTCGCCACACGACCAAGGGCTGAGCTTTCTTCTTGAAGAATATGCTGTTTTCCATTATGATGGATGATCAAGTGTCTTTGCAGGAGCACTTGATGAAAATCAAAGATATTTGTGATCAATTGGAGGCCATTGGTTGCAAGATGGAAGAGGAGGATATGGTGTTGATCGCATTGAAAATTTTGCCACGATCCTACGAGCACTTCATCAAAACACTCAACATTACATCCACCAATGTTTGACTTGAAGTTTGATGAGTTGTGCAACAAGCTCTTGTAGCAAGATAGGTGGAGGAAATAGTTTGGGAGCAGCAGCGAGTCTTCCACTTTTGAGCAAGCATTTATTGCCAAAGATGGCAAAGGCAAGTCCACTCAACAAAAAGGACGAGGCAATTTGGAGGAGAGCTCCAAGAAGTCTATTACTTGACATTTTTGTGGGAAGATTGGTCATATTCAAAAGTATTGTAGAAAGCGGTTGGCTGATGAGAAGTCCAACCAGGAAGAATCTCAACAAAGTGCTCAAGTGGCAGAATATACTCAGCAAAAGGAGTTTGCATATTATGCATTTTGATGACTAGAACACCATCAAAATATGGGTAGACTTAGTTTATGTTTGTTGGATGACCATTAAGGGAGGGTATTAAAGTATTATTTGTAATATTTAATGGCCATCTTAGCTTTAGTTAGTGGATAGTTTACTTTTAGTTAACTTAGTTAGCTTTTAGTAACTTTTGTTTATGCTTTAGTTTGTTTTAGCATCTTTCTATTAATTGCTTTAGTTTGCTTTAGTTAACGATTGTTTCTTTTTAGAAACATTGTCTTGTAATTTTCTATATAAGGAGTATTCCCGTCCTTTTGTAAACACGGAATAATAAATATCGAATATCAATTATCATTTCATCTAGCACCCCTTGGTTGTCACAAAACAAGGGTGAAGGCCTTGCTTGAGACATTTTCATGTCAGCAAGCATCCTCCAAAGCCATACTGCCTAACATGTTACCTTAATATTTCCCCGATACTTCGCTTTTGTTGAGGAAAGAGCTACTCCCTACTACTTCTTATTGGTCCATGTGACTACACCCGTATCAAGACTGAAAACATATCCAAAAGTAGACTACCTGTCATCAATAGAACTTGCCCAATCTGAATCTATAAAACCAATCATCCTCGGATATTTTCTTCTGCTATACAGAATGCCATAGTCAGATGCCCCTCTCACATATCTCATTACTCGCTTCATTACAACCCAATGTTCAGCCTTAGGGGTAGTCATGAAACGAGAGATGTAACTCACAATATAACTTAGATCAGGTCTAGTGGTTGTAAGATAGATGAGGCTTCCTTTATCTCATCAGTGTAATCAACCATCTTCTTCTTACCTCTGCCTCCTATTCCATTGTCACTTTTTTAAGTGGCTGCCTCAATCTTCTTTCTTTCTTTCTCTCTCTATGGTTGTACTACATGCGTGAAAACTAACCAACAGGCTAGTAGGATTGTTTGCTCTGATACCTATGTAAAATGCTAGGCTTATGTAATCGGCCGAGAATGTACTTGGTTCAACTCGTGTACCAGTCGATGGCACTGTCTTTCAGCGTTGTTGGAAATGCTTTCAGCCAATAGTCCACATCATCTTGCCTGTTGGCTATCCAAATCATCTCGCATGTCTTACAATGCTGTACTGGATCTTTTGACCCGTTCCTCATAAATTTTGGCAGCTTCTACCTCTTGGTTGGAAGTCACCATCCTTCCTCGATGCCCTCATGCGTTGGACCTGACTGGACTGGTTCTCTTGCAATGTCCTGGTGCGTCACTTGCACTCTCGGCTACGTTCGAGTCTTCCTCACGTCCTTTGTCGGCATCCTCTACACCTCGAGTCTCCTTGGGTTCGTTCTGATACTCCCTCGAGTCTTAGGCTTAGATCTTCCAACTCTCGGCCCTTTGTCGTCCGATATGGACAACTCTCTCATACGACGTATGCTATTTTCAGGTTCTTTTGTCACTTCGTTTTCATTTTCATTTATTTTATATTTGCTCTATTTGTTACTGATTGTGTTCTGAAGTTCCCCTTGTCAGCTTCCCCACCAGGGTAGACAATATTTTGGTTTATTTTGTAACAATCTTCATCTACTCCTTTGATGGTTTGTTTTAATTTCCTCCGTCAATTCTCTTGTTCTTTGAGTCTTAATGATCTCTGTAGTTGTTCCTCGGCAGTTTCTTGCCTGCTTGGTACTTTATTCAGATGTACGAGCATTAAGTGCCGATCGTATGTTCGTCAGTTGCCAAGTGTACGTCTTTGGCTTGTGCCACGTTCCTCTTCCTCCCAGATGACCGACTGAGGGATATCTCGTGTGAGAGCCTCCCTCCATGTGTGGTCCCTCGACGATATATTCCATAGGTCATCTTCTCGTTCCTCTATCGGCCGACCCATCATGATGCCATTCTACCGTCGGAGGATTTCCCTAAGTTCGCTTAGGCAACCGCGCCAAATGTTTATTCACGGAATGACTTCCAATGTACTATGAGAGTAAACTGAAATAACTTACATAACATAATGTACGTACTAGAAGATAATGCACAAAATAATCATACTTGTCTTTATTGATAGAATATATGCTAGTACAATCATAACATGAATATTCAAATCAATAGTAACCGTCTCCTGACTACATGACTCAAGTACATATAGTACGCTGGCTGTGGTTGAGAGACCAACCATCGCATCCCTTCATTACAACTAATTACTTCATCAGGAACTTAATTCCCGAGACAACTAACTAACTTGACCTGTACATAACATAAGTACATGAATTATTAATATTAAATAAAGTCTTATTATTTTATGACTCACGACCGACCAAGTACACTCTCGGCCAACTACAGCTTAGAATTTGTTTTTTGCCCTTCGATTTAGAAAATCACCAGTACAGAAACAGATCAAGGATAACATATTATAGTTTATGCACTGAAGAACATTAGCGCAACATTAAGTGGAACCCAAGCAAATACCAAAGCATACACAGTGGCAGATACATAGTAGCAAATGTTAATATAGTTGACACTCAGATCAAATAGATGGACAATAGTAACTCATAGGAAGAACCGAATTATACCAATGACAACACTTGTGTTTGATGTAGAAACAATGAACAATTAATCCATGAAATATTTCTAGATCCAATATATTGCTCATTGTGTAACTCATACAAACAAGGGATTCAGAGAGTTATTTGTCAACACCCAAACATCGATTGACAACGATACCGAGAGATAGAAGTTTGGGTGACGCTCACTGATCGCACACTATAATGGCCGTTACAGGGTTGGGGATGATGTTGATCCAAGCCGAGTTATGTATGAGCAATCCCCGATCGTAATGTCCCCATTTTTAGCACTACACCTTCAGTGATTGATGGCCTATCCCCGGTGAGCTGTCGGCTAGTCAGAGGCAGAATTAGGGTTTCCGACTGCTTGGTGGGTTCTTTTGAGGATTCAGGGTTTTGCGTGTTGGAGTTTGGATGTTTGGATTCTGGATTCCTTCTGGGTTTTCAGAGAGCTTCGCGAAGGTATGACATGCAACTGTGTCGGGCCACCTTTCCAGACTTACTATTTTTAGTAAGTTATGACGGCCACATCTTGGAGTTTGGGATTTTGGATTGCGGATTCTTTCTGGGTTTTCAGAAAGCTTCGCAATGGTATCGCATGCACTTGGATCCGAGCAACTTTATGAATTTACTATTTTTAGTAAATTCTATTTTTGGCAGCAGTCCAGTTGGCATCAGTTCAGCAGGCTTTCCTCTTCAGGCAATTTAGTTGGTATTATTGATTTCCGGCCTTTTGATGCATTTTTGGAGAGAAGTTATTTTAATTAAAATAATGTTAATTTTTAACATTGACCCCTTGGCCTAGCAGTATGACTTTAAGTTGTGTTTAAAAAGGGGACTTTAAGGGGTGGACGCCTCATGAGGTATTTTATTAATATTCTAAGGTTGAAAATATTGCTTGAGGAAGGGGACGCCTATTTGGAAGAAAAGTTTTATTTTATTAAAAAATGAATTAATCTCCTCAAGTTGGCGCCCAAGAAAGGAGATAATTGAAGATTAAATAAAATGCAAATACAAGTGGAAAAGTGGATTTGAAATTCAATTAATTTGGGCGCACTTTCTGGAGGCTTCTAGAAGTTCTTATCAAAAGCTATATAAGGAGAGGTTGGGTCTTCATTTGATCATCTTATTTTCTATCATACTGTTATGCTGCTGAAATACTTTCAGAGTTACTTCGAGGGATGCATACCTCCTAGCCATTTCTCTTGGTTTCGTGCTTGAAAGATAGCACCTAGCTAAGGCTTTAGAGACTGCTTCTCATCCAGACAAGCAGACAGAGCATCAAGGTTGAAGATTTCAAAGATTTTGTCAGTTTTGCATTTGCTGGTTAGGGTTTGGCTGAAGTAGAAATCTGCTCATAAGTCTTTGCATGAATTTTTGTTGGTTCTGGGTACTTTACATATGGCTTCCTCATCCTAGGGCGCCCCTCTTTGGTGAGTTTCAGATTTTATTATTGAGTGTATGATTTTATCTTCTCAAAATCGCCCTTCTCCTTGGCCGTACCATTCTAGGCTGTCTTGGGAAGTGTGCCAAAAAATAATATCACAGTTTGTTAGTAGTTTCTCAGTCAGGTTTTCATTGTGAGCATTCTAGCTCTCGTTTGCATCTAGTTTCAAGTGATTTGGTTGGGTTTTGAGTGAGTTATGAGCTTTTTAGTGGATTACTGTGTTGCTGGTTGATGTTTCCAGATTTGCTGATTTTATATCAGACTTCCAGAAGTTCGGTTCATGTGTTGTTTTCTCAATATTGTGAAGTCAAATAAGTCGGAACAACATTCTATCAGTTGTTGCTTTGGTTTAACAGTTTGTAACACTTTGTAATCTGCAGATTGTGCATTGTAAGGCTGTTAATAGTAGTACTATTTCAGTCATTTTTATATTCTGCAATTACTTAGTTTTAGAGCAGCAAACCTAATAATCTTTGGACGGTTTACCGCCAGAAATGGGTGAATGAACTACACACTTAAAGTTCTTGGATGGTATTCGTAATGCTCCCTTCGCCAGTTGATCGCCATGACCGTTGGCCTATTCCGGAGACCCGTAGGCTGTGCGGATGGTAAAATTAGGGTTTCCAAGTTTTGAGGTGGTTGTTGCTTGGAGTTTGGGTTTCTGACTACGGATTCTTTCTGGGTTTTCAGAGAGCTTCGCAGTGGTGTGTTCAGTTTGGCATTCCGGGCAACTTCGCGAATTTACTATTTTTAGTAAATTCTATTTTTGGCAGTGGACAGTTTGGGTTCAGTTCAGTTGGTCTTCTTCTGCAGTTGTTTCAGCTGGCACTTCAGTTCGTGGCCTTGGGCGCATTTTTGGTGGAGAGATAAGTATTTTTATTATAATATTATTATTTTAATATTATACCCCCCTTGCTTAGCAATACAACTTTAAGTTGTTTTTAAAAAGGGGACTTTGAGGGTCAAGGCGTCATAAGGAGATAAATTATATTTTAATGTCAAATTTTGAGATTATTAAATGGGATGCCCTTTTGAGAGATGAAGTTTATTTTAAAAGTGAAATATTTTATGGAGGAAAAAGGACGCCATCTTTTGGAGGGAAAAGAGGAATTTGAAAATTAGGGGTTTGGGGCGCCCTCTGGAAGTTTCTAGATGTTTCTCTCACTTCTATTTAAGCAGGCCTCAGCTCTTCATTTGGCATCTTCTGTCTACTACATCGTTATGCTGCTGGATTGATTTCAGGCACTCGCTTCGAGGAAAGCACACCTCCTAGCATTGGCTCATCTTCTTGCTTGAAAGATAGCAACTAGTTGAGAGGTTAGCATGTATTAGGATTATATTGCATTTTCAGTTGAGTAATTGCATTTGGAGTTCTAGTTTGCATTTTCTATCATATTTCTAATGTTGTTGAATATCATTGAAGAATGTAAGTTTCACTCATAGCTCATGGAATAAAATTGCTATCATTCTGGGTACTGTGTCTATTGATTTGTCAATGAAGGGCGACCATTCTAGCATGTTTTCAGATTTTATTAATGACTGTATGATTTTATAGAGAAAATTCGCCCTTGCAGCTGGGCCGTACCATCTTGAAGTGTCATTGGCATCCGTGCAAAATAATTAAGGCTCGTTTGGGGTGGTTTTGGGGTTGCATCTTAGTCGCCATCATTAATAGAGTAATCTGCATTCAATATCTCATCAATAGGTTGAGTTTGGAGCTAGCTACGTGCATTTTAATGAGTTTTCATGCTGCTGTTCTGTATCAATTCTGTCAAAACAGTCATATCAGATTTGAGAAAGTTCATTAGATGTGTGAGGAGTTGATATTCTGTGAGTTTGGGAGTGTGAAAGAGAGTTCTTAATTTGGTATAGCTTTGAAAGGATTCTAATCTTATGATATTGACAGACTCTCTAATTTATTGTAAGCTGAACAGTAGTACTGTCAGCAATTCTCTCCTCTCATTTTGTATTTACTTGTACTGCACACTGAATAAGTGGAAGAGGCTGGCTTGCCGCCTTTTACTTTCTTGCATTGTAATTTCCTAAGTCTCCGCCATATGGTCGCCTCCTATCCTTCACGGATTGAGTAGCACATACTTGGTGTTGAGCTATTTTTCAGTATTGCATTAGATAGGGATCCTCTGACCGAATGCTCGTCGTTCACCGGCGCATCTCGTGGTTAGAGTTCTTATTCAACATTTTCCTTTGAGATCCTCTGACCAATGCTCACACCTTTCCCTCATCGGGATCCTGGTGTACATTCTGGTTAGAGTTACTTTCCGCAACATTTTGGTTTATGTTAACCTTAACGGGTGCATGTTGCATTGTAATCATATGTGAAAAATAAAAAAAAATTGGTCTGGTTCATTACAGTGGTATCAGAGCCATGATTCTGCCAACCTGTGCCCTACAGTGATTCAGTTGTCCGATGAGTGACAGTGGTTGCAGATATTACACCAGAGGTCAAGCCAGAAGACAACAGACACAGTTTCCGCCAGTGCCAGAAGCAGATACTTTGTCAGAGGCTTTGAGAGAAACAGGAATAGCAGTGGATACGGGTAAAATAGTTGAGAACATGTCAGACAATCTTAGGACATCCATGGAAGAGAAGGACGCAAGGATGGAAAAGAAGTTTGATGGAATGATTGAGATGATGTCTCGATTACTTGCTAAAATGGATCAGCAAGCTACCCAGAACCATACTCCAAATCAAAACCATGCTACAGGAGAAAGCAGTGGTGTGAATGGAAACAATGGGAATAATGGGAACAATGGAAGCAATGGGAATAATGGGAACAATGGTAATGGAGGCAGCAGAACTATTGGACAGCATGATACCATCTCTAGCGGATCAGCCTCTAGACCACTCTTTCCTACATTCACTCCAAGGGAAGAACAACAAGTTGAAGCTACCATTCCTTTGGTAGACAATGCTAGGCAAGCCTACATGGAGTACTCCACCCTACCACCTGCTCTTAGGGACCAATGGTCCTTTGATCAATTCTTGAATCAGAGAAACAGAAGACATGGAGGAAGAGTTGATAACCGAGCTTATATGGCTCCTAGAACTGATTTTCATCAAGCCTTAGGGAAGGTAACATTGGCTCACTTTGATGGAAGTGACAAGTGTTCGGCAAGATCATGGGTTCAGAAGTTAGACAATTACCTTTCACTTCGTCCCATGCCAGAAGAAGATGCCATCAAGTTTGCAACACTTCATTTGGAGGGAGCTGCCCATGAGTGGTGGTACCATGGTTTGGTCACTCTTGGCCATAACCTTATTCGAACCTATGGAGAATTCACCAACAAGCTGATTGAAAGGTTCGACACTAAGGATCCTGAAGTAAGATTTCGCAAGCTTGCACAACTCAAACAGCATGGCTCCTTGGATTCTTACATTGCTGATTTCCAGAGGCTTTCCGTGATGGTGCCCAACATCACCGAAAGAAGATTGGTTGTTTTGTTTTCTGAAGGTTTGGTTGAACCCTTGAAAGGGTGGGTTAAGGCTTTCGATCCACCAAGTCTTGATGAGGCAATCAAGAAAGCTCGTAGTATGGAGTTATCAGCCCCTAGGCCTAAATTTCCGCCTAAGCCTTTTGGCCATAAGAGGGATAAGGATAAGAGACATTCTTCTAATCAGCACAAGAAGTTCCCACCTAAGTTGACTGAAGAGCAACGTGAGTAGCTCAGAAAGGAGGGCAAGTGTTACACATGTTTAGAGCCTTGGACTAAAGGCCATCGATGTCCTGGAAGAGGGCGTTATAATCAAATGGGGACCTATTCTGATTATGAATCAGCATCTGATATGTCTGATCAGCAGTCTTATTTTGGGGACAGCGAGGATGAAAGAGCCACCGAAGAGTCCGATCATGAGCAAGGAGTTGGGGGCCCTATTGCCCAACTCTCTAGTTTCCAAAAGAACGAATCTTTCAAGGTTCGTGGTGGAGTTGGAGGCCATCGTATTGTTGCATTAATTGATACTAGTGCAACGCATAACTTCATTGATGAAGGTGTGGTTGCAAAGAGAGGTCTCAAAACTGAAGAATTTGAAGGCTTCAAAGTCATGGTGGCTGATGGGTTTCACATTTCATGCACACGAAGAGTTCCTAACATGTCCTTGCAGTTGGGAAACTATGAAGTCAAAGATGACTTCTATGTGGTTACTATTGGTGACACAGATGCAGTCTTGGGCATACAATGGTTACGCTCACTTGGTGAAATCTCTCTCAACCTTCAAACCATGGAGCTCAAGTTCCAATCTGATGGTAAGAGAGTTGTTTTGAGAGGAATGTCTAATGGTGGTCCTCGTATAGTTTCTTTCAAAAGGATGGAAAGGCTGATTAGACATGACCAAGTGTAGTGGGCTGCGGAATGCATGGTTCTTCCGGCTAGTCCAGTTGAGACCAAGAGGGAATATCCTTCCGATATTCAATCTATACTCACCAAAAGGAGTAAGGTGTTTGCTGATCTACCACCTGGGCCACCACCAGAAAGGGGTGCTGAGCATGTTATTGAACTTAAGGAAGGGGCCAAACCAGTCATTACAACACCGTATAGATATCCTAAGAAGCAGAAGGATGAAATTGAGAAGAACATAAGAGAACTCCTGGAGATGGGCTTCATTCGCCCTAGCAAGAGTCCCTTTGCTTCAGCTGTGGTTCTTGTGAAGAAGAAAGATGGCACCATCCGCATGTGTGTGGATTATCGTGCCTTGAATCAAAGCACAATAAAAAATCGGTATCCTATTCCTCGGATCGATGAGCTCATAGATGAGCTACATGGTGCTAAATTCTTCTCTAAAATTGATTTGAGATCGGGTTACTATCAAATCCGGATGAGGGGCTCAGATGTTGAGAAGACGGCATTTAGATGCCACTATGGTCATTTTGAGTTCCTAGTCATGCCCTTTGGCTTGACTAATGCTCCAGCCACCTTCCAGTCCTGCATGAACAGAGTTTTCCA